>CAHIKZ030002584.1:122500-152500 GCA_903632075.3 Acanthosepion pharaonis
ATATATATAATATATATGATAAGATATAAGGTATTTAATGAAAATTATCAATTTATATATAAATATTTAAAATAATATATTTATATACATAATTTATTAAATAAATTATATATATATATATATATATATATATATATATATATATATATATATATTATATATATAGGAAAATATATATAGTAAATAAATAATAGAATTTACAATTTTTATAAATAAAATATCCCATAATGCTCATTTACATTTAGAAAAATTTATATTAATTATTTATTTAAATATATATTTATATATATTTATAATATATATATATATATTTTTAGATGTGAAATATAAATTTAATATTATAAAAAAAAAATATCATATTAGAAAAATATAATAAAAATTTTTTAATATTTTGATATATAACTTATATATTATAGAAAATATTTTTTCATAATTACATTATACATATATATATATATAATTTTATATATAAATATATATAAATATATATATATATATAAAGAATAAAACAGAACCAGAGGAATATTTACCATTATAATACATGTTTTGGGTTTTTATAAAAATATTTTAAAAATGTATTCATTATTGAATTGACATTTTTTTAAAAAAATGCAGAATTAAAAAAAAAAATTTTTTTTCAAAATCAATTATTTAAAATAATTTCAATTTAATTTACTTTGAAATTTGTGAAGATTATTTTGAAATGGCAGAAATCCAAAGGAAATTTGCAATTATCAATATTAATAAATAAAAAAATCTTCAATATACATACATCATTCATTTTAATATTAATAAAAAAATGAAAATTAGTTGAAAACTCTAGATGAATATAAGGATGACGAATTATTTTTTATTGAGAAAAATATTCTTAAATATAAAAAAAAAATGAAATTTGTTAACAATTATTATTCAAAAGAAAGGTTAAAAAAAAATAACAAAAAATGAAATTAACAGTTAATAACAATTAAAAAATAATACAATAAATTTTATATATATATTTTGATAAAAAAATTGTATTTAAATATGAATATTTAGTTGATTATAATATTCATCATATCAAATTATGTTTGGAAACAAATTTAATGAATTTCTGTTGAAAATTTTTACTTCTCCATTTATATAATAAATATAAATGTACCAAAAAAAGTTTATATAAAAATCAGAAAAATTTTAAAATTCAATTTTATTAAATTGATTTCAGAAATACAACTGTTTATAAATAAATATATCCATTTATTAAATATATATATATATATATATATATATATATATATATATATATATATATATATATATAACAAAAATATATGTTTATATATATGGTTGGAATTTTAAAATAATTAAATAATATACAGATTCTAGAAATTATTAAATATACATCATTACACACACACACACATACACACAAAAATTATATTTATATTAATACATAAAAGGGTTTATTTAAAATATAAATTATTTTGTGAAAAAATATAAATTTATATTGGATATATATATATATATATATATATAATATATATATATATATATATATATATATATATATATATATATATATATATGTATATATATATATATATATATATATATATATATATATATATATATATATCTAATAAAAAATGAATTTTTAAAATGGATCCTTTAAAAAAATTAAAATATTTAGACACATGTATATATACAAAACTTTTTAAAAATTAATCCATTATAATAAAAAAATTTAGAATTGAAAAATTTGAAATAACTAACATTACCAACTGATATAGAAGGATTTGATTTTTTAAACTTTCTTAAAAAATAAAACAGATTTGAAAAATTAAATGGACGAATGCCAAACTTTAGATCATTTTTTTTGTTTTTTTTTTTTTCTTTTAAATATATTTAAAATGTTTAACAAAATTTTCAAAATAAACATTTTCATTTTTTTTTTGTTAAAACCATTAAGAAGATAAGAATTTTGAAAAATAAAAACCAAAAACAAATATTCCAAAAATTAAATTTTTTTGATTTTTACTTTAAAAAAAATCTTTATGAAAGATAAATTTTTTTTTTAAATTTTAAAAAAATGGTTGTTCTTTAAAAAAAAATAAAATTAAAAATGTTTTTCAAAATGGTAAATAAATTAAAAAAAAAAGAAATGAAATATAGAAAATATTTATCGATATAATGTATATATATATATATTAAAACACAAACATTAATATATATATATATATATATATATATATATATATATATATATATATATATATATATATATATATTTATTTATTGAAATATATATATAGATTATTTATATATAAATATATTTTTTATATATATATATATATATATATATATATTTTATTTTTTATTGAAATAAATATTAAAAAAAAAAACAAAAAAATGAAGAAAAATTATTTTTCTTTTAAATGAATGAATGAAAATGTCGACGTTTGATTGTTTCAATTGAATGAATATTTTTTCTTCAGGATAGTTTTTTTAAAAAAAAGGCCAAAAATTCAATTTTCCATTTATATATATATATATATATATATATATATATATATATATTAATAATATCTATAGCTGAGGAAAATAAATAATATATATATATATATATTTTTCTGGCATACTTTCGGATATAATAGATATATAAATTATATATATGATTATATAGTTATAAATATATTTTTTATATATTTTATTTTTTAAATTTTAAATTTGAATTTTCAAAATATAAATTTTTTTAATATATTATTATTAATATAATTTTATAAAAATTTTGGTTTTTTTAATCCTATTATATTGTTCTTAGTTATATATATATGATTTTTATATATATAAATATATATATTTTTATATATATATATATATTCATATATACAATATGATAAAATTTTATTTATATATGATCATATATATATATATATATATATATATATATATATATATATATATATATATATATATATATATACAGTAGCGTCCAAAACTAAGGGACAAAATTTTAAAACCTAATATTTGTTAGAAATAACAACTGTGAAAAGCTGAAATTTTGACAACTGGTAGTCGTTATCATCCATAATAACATACTAAAATTTGAATCATTTGCAAAGGATAGAAAAAAGAATTATAACAATTATTTATTTATTTTCAAATTTGGAACGTCCAAAAAGTAAGGGACAAAATTGAGAAAAACAATGTAAACGGCAAAAAAAACAAAAAAATACATGTACAATCAATATTTAGTAAATGAGCCCTTTTCTCAATGACAGCTGCACATCTTCGACTACAAGAACGAATCAGTTCTTGACAATCCTCGATACTAATTTTAGACCATTCTTCTTGAAGCTTCACCCACAAATCCTCCGTGTTAGTGGGATTTCTTTCCATAACTTTCCTCCTAAGGTCTTCCAAAGATTTTCTATTGGATTTAAGTCAGGACTTTTTGGTGGCCAATCCATAATTTCCAAATCTTGCTCGCTAAGGTAACTCATTACCACCTTTGCCTTGTGACATGGGGCATTATCTTGCATAAAGGTAGCCCTATCGAAACCTGAATTCTGTATGATTGGCACAACATGATCTTGAACAATGTTTTTATAGATCTGCGCGTTTACACGAGTTTGTAACCGGACAAAAGGCGTTGTACCTTGGAAGAAAACATTCCAAATACCATGACGCTTCCGCCCCCAAACTTGACAGTTTTCTTAGTACACTTTGCACTTAATCTTTCACCAATACGTCTCTTTACATTTTTTTTCCATCATTTCCAAATAAATTAAAGAGACTTTCATCACTGAAAATACTTTTGCCCAATTTTCATATGTCCAAATTACATACCTGTTTGCAAACTCTAATCTCTTCTTCTTATTCTTCGAACTAACAAGTGGTTTCTTCCCTGGGGTTCGATTAAACAGCCCTATTTCTTGCAGTCGTCTAAAAACAGTCTGTCTTGACACATTAACACATGAGGTACTATTCATAACCCTTTTAATTTCTGGGCAAGACTTAAAACGGTCCTTTAATGACATACGCTGCATTATTCGATCTTCTCTTGCCGAAGTTTTGGGGGTCTGCCGGTTTTAAAAGCACTAACTATTTTGCCAGTATCATTAAAGGATTTAGAAACCCTGCCTACAACACTCTTGGAACGTTTCACTTTCTCTGAAATCTCTCTAATGGTGTGCTTTTCCTTGTGTAGCTTCAAGAATAGCTTGTCTCAAAGAGTAATCAAGTTTTTGGCGTTTCGCCATGGTGCCGCTGATGCAACGTTTACAAATGAGACTTATTCTTTAGAGGAAATCAAAAAAATTTGAAAGACTTATTCTTTAGAGGACGTTCCAAAAAAAATTTGAATATTATTGTTTTTTTACTGTTTACATTGTTTTTCTCAATTTTGTCCCTTAGATTTTCAGTTTTTTTGGATTAGGTTTTTTTCCAATTTTGAAAATAAATAAATAATTGTTATAATTGTTTTTTCTATCCTTTGCAAATGATTCAAATTTTAGTATGTTATTATGGATGATAACGACTACCAGTTGTCAAAATTTCAGCTTTTCACAGTTGTTATTTCTAACAAACGCTAAAATTAGGTTTTAATTTTGTTTTTATGGGTAACTTCAAAAAGTACGTTCGATATTTTAACTCTTAAACGCGGGGAAAGTTGGCGCAAATGTACACGTTAAACGCTGATCTTTCAAGTCCTAAATTATAGGGCACCCGGTGAGGATCGAACTCAGTCGTAATTGATCTAGCGAGAACAATTACACCACGCCGAATTGTCCAAAAAAGGCGTCAAATGTGTGACAAAAAACGAGGAAATTCAGTTTTTAAAGTGCAGACTGTTATCTTTATTTTTACTATATTTATATACAAAAACATTATAATTTACATTTTTAAATTATAAAGTTAAAAAAAGGATAGAGATCCTTCCCTACCCTCCATTAGAATGTCAGACGCTCAACTTCTCGAGAACAACTTTCTGCGGATGCTCGGTCTCACGTTGACAGCTGACCTGAGATGGAACAAATACATTGAGTCAATTGCTTCGTCCACCGCAAGGAAAGTTGCCGCGCCAGGAAATTTTTCTCCCCGGAATCGATCCTGCAAATCTACAAATCAACAATTCGCCCTTGCATGGAGTATTCCTGCCATATATGGTCTGGAGCCCCTTCTGCTTGCCTCGGGGTTCTTGATAGGCTCCAGAGGTGGATATGCAATATAATTGGCCCTGATCTGGCATCTCGTCTACAGTCACTTTCTCACAGACGCATTGTCGCCTCTCTCTGTCTTTTTACAAATACTTTCATGGCAATTGCTCCGAGGAGCTGCATTCGCTGGTTCCCAGACTTCATGAGTTCAAGCGCCCGACGAGGCTGGCATCCCGCTCTCGCCCTTTCACTGTCGAAACTCCTAAATGTAGCCGTCTCTTCTACTCCGATAGCTTCATACCTCGCATCTTTCGCCTGTGGAACTCCCTTCCCAATTACTGTTTCCCTGAGAGCTATAATCTTCAACTATTCAAATGTAATATCAATCGACATCTCCAGTTGCCTTGTTCTATCCACTATCATTCTCCTCATCCTTTCCTCTATCACTCCTACCTGATCTTGCTCCATGTCTTCTGTAACCCCTTACGTCCTAGTGGCTTCCCGCCTTGCTTGGGGTGAAACGCTTAAAAAAAAAAAAAGAAAAAGGATAATGATATTTGACATTCTTTTAGCAGTATAAAAACGACAAGGATTCATAACTTTCCCAAGGGTATTAGCACGTAAGTGAATGTAAATAACTCGACTGGAATTCGAACTTGGATCTCCAACGCTACAATCCGAGCCGCAAGCCATTAAAATCGCGATGTCTCCATCCATCTCTTCTTTCCACCAGCTGTGGGTAAATAGCTGGACAGAAAGTGCTCGATAGCTGCTGCCTTTTAGGTCATGCTTATTTCGGCAGAGGCTAGAAGGAGGTAACTCGCATGTTGTCTCGAAAAAAGAAACTGCGCCCTCCTCTATCGCCGACTTTAAGCAGCGATAAGAAATAATGAAATTTTTGTTCTAAGTACAGTGGTTTGAAATATGAGAGGTCCACGACGTCGTACCGTGGACGTCTCTAATTTCAGACCATTCGCCCATGAGTGTAACAGTATAAAAATAAACATGTAAATAAAACAAGTACTGAAGCCCTAAATTTAAAATTTTTAACTGTAATATACTCCTCAAAGCGTTCTATGCACAATGGAGTTGTACATTCTTTGTACAAAGATAGCACCATTTTCGTCCCTTTTCTCTTCTGCTTATAAACAAACAACAAAAAAAAAAAAAAACAAACAAACAAACAAAAAACCAAAACAATCGTTCATATAAAGTCCTGTATATATTTCCTTTCCCACTGTGTGACAGCATTGGCTAATAGCGTTTGTTACTCATAAGGAATATAGCATATGTAAATATAAAAGTAGACATTGAGGTCAACACTCAGCGGCGAAAGTCTGTTTCATGATTAAACGCAATCGTCAGGCCATGTGCGTTGTGTTTTGGCTCGACTGTTTATTTATGCTTTTCTATGATGCATTATAGGTAGGTCGATTATAGTATTCTAACAGTTACTGGGTGGGCAATAACGGTTATGTCTTGAGTTATTCTAGGAGCTATTGAGTGGAAATAATTGTGGATCCGAATACAGTTTTGTGACTATTTTATAGTGTTGTTTGTTAAATTTTGATCTTTGTTATTTGTTGTTGATTCTTATTATTATGTCTACTCGTATTTACGCGCACATTCGTAGTTTGTTAATTTATTTGTTATTTAATTAATGTTGTTACTTATTTATTAATTTGGATTAATATACTTATTTATTTATTTTTTATTTATTTTATTTTATTTGATTTATTTTTTGTTCGTTGTTGATTTTAGATTTTAAGTAACGTAGAAGAATTTTGTTTTCGAGTCTACATTTTGAAATGCGTTCTGAGCGTTTATTTAGTTATGATGGTCTGGGAAGGTAATTATTACTTTTCTCCCCTGCACAGAAAGTTTGCAGTTTTGGGATTTATTGTTGTAGGCTGATGCCGTTTTCCTCATTTTTCATGATATTTTTGGTGTGATTTGATTTTGTTTTTAATCTCCTAGGTGTGTTCAGAAAGTATTGTGCTTTTCCCGTATTTACTATTTGTAAAGGATGTTTTATGTTCGTAGTTTCATTGTTTCCAGGACACTTCAGTCACTTCTATGTATATTTTTTATTCATTATTTGCTGATTTTACAATGCTGTTCTAGGATAGGCTTGTTTTATTATGTTAACGTTCATTCTTCGTTATCTATTGATTTTACAGTGGCTTGATATATTATAGTGTTTTGTAAGAAATTTCAGTTTAAGGGACATTCGTTTTTTTTTAATTCTACAGTTAAACATAGCTTTGATTTGAGTGGGGGAATTGTTGGATGTTTTCTTGTGTTTTATTATCATTTCTATCATGTTCTCGGTGCAGCTGCAGCTGATTTTTACTGCGTACAGTTGAACCGAGACCATGATAGAAATAATAAAATTATAACGCACACGGCCTCTTATTTGTTTAAGCATGAAACATTTTGTGGAAAATATTGGTGTTGACCTGGAGGCCCATTTAAACTCACACGCATGCACACACAATCAATTGATACTCACACACACACACACACACACACACACACACACACACACACACACACACACATTATATATATATATATATATATATATATATATATATATATTACGAATACTATAATACTATATTTTGCATAAAGAAAGCGAATTACGGTACCATTTTAATATTTTAAACAGTTTTTTCGTAGGCATCAAATTTTAGAGAGAAATTGACAGAGAACAATAAAAAACCTAAAAAATAATTCGTAATTTTATGTACAATTTGTTAAATATAGTTTTGATATTACTTTTTATCTCTCTTCATTTTTTCTATTATATATATATATATATATATATATATATATGTGTGTGTGTGTGTGTGTGTTGTGTGTGTATGTGTTTTTGTGTGTGGATGATGTTTTTATATATATATATGTTTATGTGTGTATTTATGTTTATATATATATATATATATATATATATATATATATATATATATATATATATATATATACCGAGTGTAATAGCAAAATTGTCCAATTCGTGTAGCGTCCAAATTGTACAATTGTTAGATTTTTTTTTGAACAGTTGTACCTTAGAAATGATTAAAGGTATTTTACTAGAATTCTCCTATGTTTTTTATAAAGCTACTGGTCTCTACTTTGAATAAGAACGTATTTAACTCTAAGTTGAAATGATGATACCTATTTGTCTCTACTGTTACATCTTTTTAAAACTTATTCCCCGTTCTCTTGATGGTTCTTGAACGGACTTTGAAGATGGAAGCCATTGTATTAATGTTGGTACCATTACTGAACGCCTGGATGGTCTTTTTCCTCTCACTATTTCACATTTGGGAAGACATTGGGTCTGACAGAAAATGATTTTAACGTGTTCTCTTTCTAGCAGAATAACTCAAAGGGTTTTTCTAGTGATTCTTACGATAAATGGTGTCAAGATGGCTAAACGTCTTAGTTGAAAACCTGGAAAAAAGAAACACAATTAGTTTAGTGGACGTTTAGATATTAAATATTTTGTAGGATGGCCAATTATGTTGCAACAAGATTTGTACAATTTTGTTTCATTCATGGTTGGCTTCGTAAATCGATCAAGAGGGAATCTATACACGTCAATTGCAGGCACGTTTGTGACTGATAAGTTCAATCCGAGACAAGCATACAATTTCGCAGCAGTTGCAGCTGAAAGTCCGGCTTGGGTTCGATGGCATTGCAATGCAGTACTTCCTCTTTTACCTCTTGTCCCTGGGAGAGGCCCTGCAGGTATTTTCAAAGAAGGAGACAGCGTCAGGTGTCACGGTTCTCAGCTACGATTGACCAATATATATATATATATATATATATATATATATATATGGCCACTGGTATCCGGGCGGCTAGTCAATCCCTATTGTGGAAAGCCAATCCCTAATTCAGACTCTCACTGGGGCACATTTGTGTGTATATTATGTTTATACTTTACATATAATGGGAAGGCATTAACTTGTAGTGGTGCCCTCATCTAGCTACTGTCTTATCATTATGTGGGAGGTATTACTGAGTCGTACATATAAGTGGTATTTCGGCCCCACTCTGTATTTATACCTCGAGTTACGTCGATTCGAGTTAAGTCGTTCTCAATTATACGTCGTTTCTCAAAAAATATATGAAGAAATAAAAATCAAGTTTAAGTCGTTTTATTCGACTATTGAAATCGTAATATCACTAGAAAAGTGTTAAAAGCACATAAAACAATGTTACTGGACAATAAACGTGTATAAAATCATATTGAAATACGTATATTTACATTAAATGTTAATATAATCATCATAAATCCTACATAACGATATATGAAAACATCTGTGACTCTGTGTTGTGTTATTTAGCGGTCTTTAAGAGCTCAATATTGGCGTTTTCCACGATAGGTGGATTGATAAGCTGAATCATCAGCATCCTGCAGTTAGTCAAGAAATTATTCAAGCGAAAGCGTTGTCTTTATTTGAGGACCAGAATAAAAAAATACCGAGGTGAGAAAGATGTAGAGTTTAAAGCGAGTCAGGGCTGGTTTATGAGATTTAAAGAACGAAGAAGTTATAACTGTTAAGAAGCAAGGTGAAAGTGCATCAGCTGACGAACAAGCAGCAGCCGATTTCCCCACAGCATTTTCTAAGATCATCGAAGCAAAAAGTTTTCTTCCTGAACAGATTTTTAACGTTGACAAAACTGGATTATATTGGTAAAAATTTGCCAGACTGTTCTTTCATTGCTAATGCTAAGCGTAAGTTTATATCACAGATAAATTATTTTATTCAGAATACTATCTGCATGTCATAACTATAGTAATATGCAATGGCGAGTGCTTATTTGGGGTTTATAGTGTTATTATTTTGTTAGTCATTTTTTATTTATGTTGTAACCTCTGGAATCAATTAATGACCTAGGGTGAGCTATACCTGTATTTTAGGAATATTATTATTATTATTATTATTATTATTATTATTATTATAAATAAATAAAAAATAAAATATAATATATTAATATTAATAATGAAAATTATAGACAAAATAAAAAACAATAACATAAAAACGTTGTATAAAAAATTAAATGAAAATAACAAAATACTCTCAGCATGCAACAAAACTGTTCTTGCCGGAAATACGGATAGATGCTTCCCCCCCCACACACAAAAAGTTAAATTCAATCTCTTCACCACAAACCTTGGTACGAGCAACACGTGTCCAACCTCTCTCTTTGATAAAGCTTGTAATACTATGGAGTAAATCTTCCGATTTTATAACATATAGCATAAAATAATTGTGGCCTTTAAAATGCACGCACAATACACGCAAAACTATAAAAAAAAACCATATGAAATTAGCCTACAATTTACCATGTTTTCTTCTTATTTGCGTACGCTTTCTTTCCTATAAAATATGCTTTTATCTCCGTGAAAACAAGGCTAATTTCTGCTGCAATGATGTGTGTGAAAAACCCCACAACATTACGGTGACCACCGATATAGATAAAAACAAATATTCACCCACAATATCTTTCCTGGTTAAACGTCATTTCTTTCCGAACGCCTCTATATTTAAAAAAAATTAACTTGCATTTGTCTTTATATATTCTCTGGTTAAACGTCGTACACTAATATTTTGTAAATTTTCTGCAGTACAGCAAATGGTGACATGTATGGGTCATCTAGTGAGGACTGAACTGCCTTTTAATAAAAATGTTATCTACAAACTTGTAAATTTAAATAAATTCTTAGATTAGTTTAGTTTTGGAAGAAAGCTAAAGTCGTTGTGTCTAGTAAGCAACAAGCTGATAATAGAGAAGAGAATAGAGAATTCTTCTGCGGGACGTGTTTGTTAACCATCAAGCTACAGTAGGAACCCATCTAAATATAAGTTCACTTTATAATTTCTTGAAGCAGCCATCTTTATTTCCGTCCCTTTTTAGGTTTCATATCAAGGAAAACGGATAAAGGAGAAAAAAAAGCCAAACATTTTACGCACAGGATGTACCAAAATGAATCTATCGAATGTAAACTCTTTTTATCTGCTCGTAGCGAAATTCATTTTGAGACTTTCCGATTATCCGCATTAACTTCAATCTAAGCTTTAGCAATAACCTCAGTTCATACTTATCATTGCTGACGCACGACCCACGGGCAACAGGAACCTTATCGTGGTATTTTATTGGTGCGTTCACATCGCGTTAACGATAATCTCGTTTGTGCGAGACCTCTCCTGGTTGAGTCGCTTTGGGCTGGATGCAGACGAAGTCAGAGGTTGTAAGTTTTGAAGAAAATTAATCACAAAGGGTTATACGAGTTGAAAGACGAAAGTGTATATTTATTTTTTTAAACAATTTAATGGTAAAAAGAACAAAAATCCTTCTTTACTAAAATATATATATATATATATATATATATATATATATATATATATATATATATATATAATTTAATTGTAAATAAAAATTATACACGCAAAAAGAACAATTGAATAAAGACAAAAGTGCTTTTTTAATGTGATATGTTTTTTCCTGATGAATTTTTTTAAAGTCCGCCGGATGAACAAACTCGTTGTTTTAAGAATTTTTTCCTTTCGTGTTTAAACTGTTTTTATTCTGACAACAAAAATGGGTTTTTTAACCAAGAAACATCTTTTTTAACCTTGTCATTTTTTTTTCTATGAATCTCTTTCATGAGGAGAAACATTAATTTTTGCTAAACTGTTGAAAATTGTAATATATATATATATATATATATATATATATATATATATATATATATATATATATATATATATATACCATTTTATTGATTTAAGTTTGATACCTTGGGTTTCACGACCTTGTCGATCTTCAAAAGTTTGTCTGACGATTTTTAAAGCGTGAAATAGGGTCACAAAATCAATTACTTAGCCCTATCACTGATATTGAGCGCTTTCAATAAGTACCAATCATATATAATATATAAATAATACATATAAAAGTACATATAATATATATATATATATATATATATATATATATATATATATATATATATATATATTTGTTTTGGTAGGATCCACCTAATTTGCATAGTGGAGTACCGACCATATAAATATGGTTGGTACCGGGAAGAGAGGATGGAATCAAGAGATTCAACCCGAGACTCTGCCCGATTGCGACTCAGTCAACACATTCTCCAGGAACGGTCTTACCAGGAATATACAAAAGACTATATGTAAATATTGTGTACACTTTCTTGTTGCAATACATTTTGTTCTAAGTACATTTTGTGTTGCATTATTATTCCATGCATTAGTCAAGTTTCAACATATATATATATATATATATGATAGACTCTCCCGTCGTTTTCGACGTATGAGCATCTTTCAGTTGAATTTTTCTTTTATGTTTCGTATGAGGCAACAATCCTGCCCGGGATTTGCAAACAAATCCACACGAAGAACATACTGACGGATTAACCGTCATAGGGGTTGATGTATTAGCCCGGGATTTAATGGTAATTATTAATTCTCTCAGATGGTTGAGATAATTCTTTTTAAAGTTAATTATACCTCGGTAACAGATGTTACTCCAGTTTGCTCGGTTTGCAACAGCCAGTTCGAACTCCTCTATAGGGGTGTTTGCAGCAATTAAATTGAATTTAAGTTTGTCCTTGAAGCGTAACCAAGGACAGCCTACATTACGCTTAGCATGAAAAAGTTGGCTATAGATGAGGATTTTCGGCATCCGATCATCACTCATTCTAATGACATGACCAGCCCATCTGAACTGTGATTGCATCAGAAAGGATTCCATACCACCGACACCACATTTGAGGAAAAGATCAGAGTTAGAGATTTTGGCCTGCCGTTTATAACCGCATATTGAACGAAGACAGCGTTTATAAAAAGCATCAAGTTGATTGATATGCATCCTGTATGACTGCTCGATAGACACTGATTTTCGTTTTCAGTGAAATCCCATAAACATCCCATAAGCGATGCTTAAGGTTCCTAAAGGAATAGGTTGCCTTTGATATTCGATTAACTATTTCGTCATCCAAAGAGGCACTTGAATTAACTTTTCTTCCTAAGTACGAGAATGATTTCACATACTTCAGGTTGTTGCTGCCACCAATAATGTGAACGATTGGAAAAGCATTGGCAGGTGGTTTTTTTTACACCCTTCACCTGCTTAGGGGTAGGCCTTCAGTTTTCTTTATGCTTATAGTTAAGCGGTTTTGCAAGCGGTGGAAAAAAACGATTGACGAGAGTTTGAGCTTCTTCGATTGAGGTGACCACGATTGGCAGCGTCATCAGCAAATAAAATATCACGAATAATGCCTGCTCGAGTTAGCGATTTTGATTTAAAACGTTGATGGTTACAGATCCCGTCACTTGTGAGGAATTCAAATTTCACACCCATATCAAGATCCCTAAAAGCATGATGTAGCATGACCGAAAAGAAGATTTGACATGACAATTTTGTTCATATTGTAATGTATCTTTGAAGATTTTCAGAAAACTTTGGTACCCACTGAATATAAAACCCGGCATGACAGAGTGGGCCAATATCTGCACTGGAAAATTTGCAACTTCTACGGGAAGGAAACTGAAAGAAACTGGTATGAACACCACCCAGAACTGGTTACGGAGATAAGACCTGTTACAATTCTATGGGACTACTATACAAACACATTTGACAGAACAATCAAAGCCAACTGCCCAGACATTGTTATTAAAGATGACAAAAAAAAAGTGTCTCCTTAAAAATGGCAGTCCCTGCAGACTGCAATGTATCTTTGAAGATATTCAAAAAGCTGTCAAAATACAAGACCTTGAAATCGAAATCTGAAAAATGTGGCAAACGCGAACATCAACAATCCCTGTTGTAGTTGGAGCCCTAGGATTGGTTGGAAAAGATTCCAGTAGACTAATTGAAGGGATTCCTGGAAGTCCATGCCTCAAAGAAATACAAAAAAATTTCTCAGAATTACAGCCCATAATTTTTTACGAAGGGCTTTATCGATGTAATTTTTTTTTGTCAGTGGAAAGTGTCATGGTGCCATTTCTAATCTTAAGTTCCTGGGTGGGACCCGGAAGGAAATGTGTATACAACAGAAACCCAAGGAAATAATAATAATAATAATAATAATAATAATGACAAATGGCAGGCCCTGCTGACTGCAATGTATCTTTGAAGATATTCAAAAAGCTGTCAAAATTCAAGGACCTTGAAATAGAAATCTCGAAAATGTGGCATATGGGAGCATCAACAATCCCTGTTTTAGTTGGAGCCCTAGGACTGGTTGGAAAAGATTGCAGTAGACTAATTGAAGGGATTCCTGAAAGTCCATGCCTCAAGGAGATACAAAAAATTGTTCTGACAAGTACAGCCCACACATTACGAAGGGCTTTATCTATGTAATTTTTTTTTTTTACCAGTGGAAAGTGTCATGATGCCATTTCTAACCTTAGGTCCCTGGGCGGGACCCGGAAAGAAATGTGTAAACGCCAGAAATCAAAGAAAATAAAAATAATAATAATAATAGCTGATACCGAAAGTTTATTCTTGTTGCACAGGACCAATGTGTTCTAACTAGAAATTATCAACTACACATACTGAAAATTTTGTTCATTCTCTGATAAATATCCACAAACTTTTGACTATCTTGTATAAGGGTGCACAGTGTTAGTACCGTCTGAATATAAATGATAGAGTAGGTCAATATCTACAATGGGAAATATGCATTTGCATAAAAAAACTGCAAGAATTTTTGGAATAAAACAAACCCAGTTCCTGCTACAGTTGAACATTTTGAGAGATAGATTTAGATAGATAGATAATAGATAGATAGATATATAGAGAGAGAATATTGTCTTTTAGAGGGGGGCTGTAAAAAATTTGATTGGACTTTTACAATACACGAAGACAGAAGAATCAAAGCTAATCGCCCAAAGATCTTGATCAAAACCACAAAAGCCGAATGTGCTTTCTTTTCAACATGGCAGTCTCTGTAGATTGTAATGTATCTTTGAAGATCTTCAAAAAACAATCAAAATGCAACTATCTTGAAAAAAATGTGGCATATGAGGATATCATTAATTCCACTTGTAGTTGGAGCACTCGGATTGATTGGAAAATGTTATCATAAGCTCATTGAGAGGATTCCTGTTAGCCCATGCCTTAACAAAATACAAAATAATTATATTCACTACTATAACACGCCCATTATGAAGAGCTTTATCTATGTAAAATATAGGTGAGCTTATTTTTTTTTTCTTTTTTCCTTGACCCATTTCTGACTTTGTAACAAGGTAGCGACATATGTGCACTGGAATATATGCAAGAAGCACAAAATCGAAACCATTGAGAGATGGTATGAACTCCAACCAGACGCAGCTACCCAAAATAACGATGTAACTATCCCCTGGGACATGCCAATTCAAACTGACAGGGAAATAAAAGCCAATAGACCTGATATTATCAGAAAAAAGATCTATCTATCTATCTATCTATCTATCTATCTATCTATCTATCTATCTATCTATCTATCTGTTTTCATTCCAGGAAATTTTTTTTCACTTCATTATTTTTTTCTTTTTTTTTTTATTTGTACGGTTTCTTTCTTTTCTTCCTAACCTTAATAAATCCTTTCGTGAGAAATATTTCTTTTCTTTAAAAAGAATTTTCTTTCTTTCTTTTTTTCTTTCAATTTTCTTTTTTTTTCATTTCTTTAGGCGAACCTTAACGAATACTATTTTTATTTTTTTTCTCGCATCCTTTTTTTTCCCCATTCAACTCCAGACGTTTTACAATTGCTGTTATATTTCTGTCTCTTTGCATTTAGCGTTCCATTCCGCATTTACTGCCATTTTAATTACCATCTCAACCCATCAAAAGAAAACGTTTTTCTTTTGTGAGCATTGCTTACGGCCTTGATTGAAAAGCAATGCATTCGGATGAAGTACGAAGAATTATTAATTGCACCTGTAGACATGACGCCGAAGTATATTTTTATCGCAGATTGCAATGCTTTTTGGTTTTACAAGAATGACTCACAAATTGATTTCTTACGTTTAAGCGAATAGACATTCAGATATAAAAGAATTGACAATAAGATAAACAGTTAGAATCGTATGATGAATGAATGGACTCATCCTGAAATAAATGAATGAATTGATCCTGAAATTAATGATCGTAAAGATTAATCGTAAAATAAACGATTCGATGGAAGTAAAATAAATGAATGAATTGATCGTAAAACAAATGATCGTAAGAGAAATGAATGAATTGATCATAAGTGGTCTTAAGATAATTCAATAAACTGATCCCAACTTCAATGAAAGTAATATAAATGAATGAATTGATTGTAGTATAACTGAAGGATTTGATCGTTAAATACATGATTGCAAGATGAGTGAATTGACCCCAAGATTTTTGAATGAATTGACTGTTAGATAAATAAATGAAATGATCGTAAGATTAATGATTTTAAGCTAATTGACTGAACTGTACACCTCAATTGCAGGCACGTTTTTTGACTGATAAGTTCAATCCGAGACAAACTATAAGTTCGCAGCAGTTGCTGCTGAAGGTCCGGCCTGGGTTCGACGGCATTGCAATGCAGTACTTCCTCCTCTTCCTCTTGTCTCTGGGAGAGGCTCTGCAGGTATTTTCAAAGAACGAGACAACGTCAGGTGTCACGGTTCTCAGGTACGATTGACCAATTTCGATCTTTGCTAGAGGCAACCAGACGTCTAGCCACACTGATAAAGTGTAATACAGCGAAACAGTCTGTCTGTGGATGACAGTACATATGCTTCTGAAAAAATTATTTCGGTTGAGCTCTCTGGGGAGGAAGTGTGGGTTTGTAAACATCCTGAAATAAATGAATGGATTGATCCTGAAATTAATGATCGTAAAGATTAATCGTAAAATAAACGATTCGATGGAAGTAAAATAAATGAATGAATTGATCGTAAAACGAATGATCGTAAGAGAAATGAATGAATTGATCATAAGATAAGTGGTCTTAAGATAATTCAATAAACTAATCCCAAGTTCAATGAAAGTAATATAAATGAATGACTTGATCGTACTAATGATTTTCCAAGCGTAGCTTAGATGTGACACAAGGCTGAAAGTATGAGGCACCCAGTGAGAATCGAACTCACTACTCAGTCGTAATTGTTCTACCGAGACAATCTTGCTAACCATTACACCGCCTCGAGGTGCCCGTGATTTTCCAAGTGTAGCTCAGATGAGACACAAGGCCGAAAGTAGGGGACACCCAGTGAGGATCGAACTCAATACTCAGTGGTAATTGTTTTAGCGAGATGAATTGATCGTAGTATAACTGAAGGATTTGACCGTTAAATACATGATTGAAAGATGAGTAAATTGATCCTAAGTTTTTTGAATGAATTGACTGTTAGATAAATGAATTCATAGTAATATTAATGATTGTAAGCTAATTGACTGAACTGATAGTAACATCAGTGATCGTAAGATGAATGAATTGATCGTACGTAAATGATGAATGATAGTAAGATACAAGAATTGGTCGTAAGATAAATCGTAAGGTAAATTAAATGATCGTTAAAATATATTCGTTAATTGATCTTAAGATAAATAGATAAATAAAGGAGTTGACATTAAGATGAATGATTTTAAGATGGGGGAATTGCTCGCAGGATAAGTCGTAAGATAGATTAATTGATAATAAAGTAAATGAATGGATTGATAATAAGACTATACGTGAATGAGGAATGAATGAATTTAAATGAATGAATGAATGAATTTGTGTAGAATGAAAATCGACCGTCGTCAAACTAATTATTGAACATGGACAGCTAAGAACGAATTTGAAAAAAAATCGTATGACGCGTTTCGTCCGTTAAGACTTCATCAGACTAAAGTGACGTACAGATTGATGTAACTGCACATGCGCACGAAGGAGCCGGAACAATGAATTTTTTAGATTATTGCTTTTTTAATGTGTTTGTATATATAGCCTAGCTAATTTAATTTAGTTTCTTTTTGTTTATATTTTTATCACTTTTGTTATTAACTTATGATAATATATCTACTAAGAAAGGTGAAATATTGTAAGAACGAAAGTAAATTTATAGTGGATGATGTAGCAATCTTTCTCTACATTTTTGTCTTAATAAATTGCTTTTTCTTTTGATTAACAGATGGCGACACCTATTAGAGAGATGAAATTTAAATTTTTATTATTGCATTATTCCAAAAATTTAACACATCAGCAGATAGCTATTAATGTCAACAACTTAACATAAATAGTTATTAATTAAAAAAATTAGTAATTAATGTATAATATTATCCATAATATATAATATTATTAATTTTGTTGATAATATCGATATGAACATCGGGCACATCAGACCATATATGGCAACAGTATTCAATTTAAGGATGAATGGTAGATTTTATGATCTAAAGGATGGATTCAGACGAGAAAAACACTCTGGCGCGACACAGAGAACCAATTGAAATGAGTTCTGAAAAAGGACGAGGATGATGGAGTAAATTTCTCATTCATATTTTAGATTATTGTTATTTTGTTTTGTATTAATTAAGTCTTTTATTAGTTTTAGAAGTAGTTGTAAATATTTTACGTTAAGCTTAGACAATATTATATTGACCAGCACATAGTAAATAAAATTTTCATAAGTAATTATACTTTTAATAAATTACTCTTATGGTGCGTGACTTTTGTTTCGCCCTGTATTTTCTATTTACAAATCGCGACATCTATCAGAGAGATGAAATTTAAATTTTTATTATTGCATTATTCCAAAATTTTAACACATCAGCAGATAGCTATTAATGTCAACAACTGAGCACAAATAGTTATTAATTAACAAAAAATAATCATTAATGTATAATATTATCCATAACTACATGTACAGGAATGTCGTTTTTTTGATAAAAGTTTAAAAAATAACCATAAATACGTAAAAAATGCATATATTGTTGAAAATTTCTATTTGTGCTGTTATAATGCTTATTACCTAAACCATCATAATACTGAATAATATTTTTTTAAACATTAAAGTATATTTAATCACATCTCCCCAATAGCTGTCGCAATCTGTAAAGAAGAATTTTTTGAATCAAAATTATGATCAGATCGACTAAGGCATTAGGTGTCGTTTTGAAAAAAAAACATCCATTTTATGTGTTCGTATAATCTCTTATTCAAATACTTTGCGGTTTCTTTGACGTATTCCTTGTACAGGCGCTGGAGTAAATTCCTCATTCATATTTTACATTATTGTTATTTTGTTTTGTATTAATTAAGTCTTTTATTAGTTTTAGAAGTAGTTGTAAATTTTTTTACGTTAAGCTTAGACAATATTATTTTTCGATTGTCGTTGTGAAAAATTTGGTGGGAGTAAAAATATTTTTTGATTTGTTGGGTTTTTCAAAATGGTCCATTCCTCGATTTTGACATTTATATCTCATTTTCTCCCAGATATATTTTTTCTTCTTCCATGACACTGAAGACAACCTTAAGCGGTGAGAATCTGTTTCATGCCTCAACCCAATCTTTAGGCCATGAATATTGTGTTCAAGCATGAAACAGACTGTCGCCGCTTGGTGTTGATCTTTGTGTCCACTTTTATATTGACATACGCTCTTTCTCTGATACGGAGCGCTTTTACCCATCTATATAGCATACCGTGAACCGCTATCTTATCATATTTGAAAAACTAGAAATCGACAGAAAAGATAACGTTTGAAAAATATTAAAGGAACATGAAGACAAAAGGATTTTGCGCCTCAAAACACTTTCTCCAGACGGACATAACCACAAATTTAACAACACAGATACAATTAATATATAATCCCATGAATCAAGCCCTACCCACATTCCTCACCCACATAAGACAGACATGCTTCCAGAGGTGTTGAGGTCTTACACGTATACGCACACACTCCACCCCAAGATAAAATATAATATACACTTAACACACACCTGCCCCCCTCTCAGCAACCAATAAATCTCTCAAAATGACCAAGGAGGGATTTCTGAGATTCAGAAATCTGCCAGCCTCTATTTTAAAAACAACTTGAAAGAGACTGTTTGACCAACACAAGGACTGAGCAAAATTAATAATAAAAAACATGAAAATTTTTTTCTTTCAAAACCATTCTTTCTTTCTTTTTCTTTCTTTCTTTCTTTCTTTCTTTCTTTCTTTCTTTCTTTCTTTCAAAACCGTTCTTTCTTTCTTTCTTTCTTTCTTTCAAAACCGTTCTTTCTTTCTTTCTTTCTTTCTTTCTTTCTTTCTTTCTTTCTTTCTTTCTTTCTTTCAAAATCATTAATTCACTTTCTTCAGAAACAGTCATTCACTCCTATAGTTCACTGCTACTAACAAGCAGGGACTTTTCTCTTGATTATGGGCATGCTGGCCGAAACTAGTCAAAGAACATAATTGAAATACTAAAACAAAATTATTATATAAAAACATAGTTTGTGAAAACCTTTAATTATTTTAATATTTTTTATTTTCAAAAATATTTAATTATATATATATTATATAGTTTATATATATATATTATAAAATAACGTAAAGGTCAAATTCATTTGGTTTATTTTTTGTCAGAAATAGAAATTTTTCTGGGTGTTTAAAAAAAAAAAAAAAAAATTAAGTAGAAAATTTAGAATTTATCTATTACAATGTTTCGACAATTGAAGTTAGTTAAATTTAAAAGTTAGGTTTATTAAAATTAAATATATTAATGATGACATTATTTGGGTTTATATATATATATTTAAAAAATAAATATATAAAATATATATATATATAAAATATCAATATAAATAGTACAAAATTTTATTTAAAGTTTAAAATTATATTAAGTTTTGTAAAGAGGTTTAGTAACCAAAATATAGAAATTAGAAGTTACACATTCAAAATAAAAATGAAAACCTGAAATGTATGAAGACAAAATAGTAGCAATATTATATATATATATATATCATAATCTATCCAAATTATTTACCTATATAATATAGTAGAATATTATAAATATATATATATATTATTTATATATATATATATATATATATATATATATATATATATATATATATATATAATACGGGATAAATTTCAATAATCAACATTTACTTTTGTTTCCTCTTATTCCAGGTGGTTAATTAATTGAACCTTTTTAAAACCTTTATTCTACAATCTACATTCAAAATCATCATTTGATAAGACACCAGAAAAATTGAAACCAAATGGCTATTTTTTTAGTGATTTTATAACATATTTATGTTATAATTATTAAATAATTATATATATATATATATATATATATATATATATATATATATATATATATATATATATATCCATTAAGATATAACTTTGATATATACAGAAAAGGTCAATAGGAAAAAAGTCAAAAGGAAACCTTATCTTAGGCGTCGTTTGTGGTCCTCTGGCGGTCTTTAGTCTGTCAAAGGACGAAAAATGTCGGCTAAGGTAAGTTTTCCTTTTGTATTTATTCTATTTTGCCTTTTGAAGCATAAATGAATTTTTTTATTCTGACAACAAAATATTGTGTTTCTTCCCAAGAAACATCTTTTTCAACCTCGTCATTATTCTTTTCTCGCTTCTCTTTCCTGAGGTGAAGCATTAATTCGTTTGCGTCCACCGTTCGTGTATGATTCCTGATAAAGGGCAGGTTTCCAGCACTGATATTCGAATTATGAAGAACTTTTTGCATACAGACCCCAAGGATCATTCTTGACGCCTCGGAGTCTGCATAATCTTTTTTTTTTCTTTACTCGTGTTGCGGAACATCTTGATAAAAATGTCTCTATTCAGAATTTTTGTTTTCTATTTGGTTGTTCTTTCATTTCCTTCTTTTTCTTCTTCTTTTTCTTCTTTCTCTTCTTTTTTTCTACTTTCTCTTCATTTCCTCTTTTCGTTTCTTCATCCTCTTTTCCTTCTTTTTCTTCTCCTCTTATTTTCCTTTTCTTCCCCTCCTCTTTTTCTTCCATCTTCTTATTATTATTCCTCCTCTCTTCTTTCCATTTCATTTTCTTCCTTTTTTCTCCTTTCTTCTTCTCCAACCTCCTCTTCTTTTCCTTTTCTTCGTTCCCCTCCTCTCCTTTTCTCTTCTTATTCTTATTCCTCCTCCCCTTCTTCCCCTTCCTTTTCTTCCTTTTTCTCTTTTCTTCTTTGTTTTCTTCTTCTTCTTCTTCTTCTTCTTCTTCTTCTTCTTCTTCTTCTTCTTCTATACCTCCCTTCTTTTCATTTTCTTATTTTTCAATACACTTCTTTTTTCTCTTCTTATTCTTATTCCGCCTCCCCTTCTTTCCCTTTTTTCTTCCTTTTTCTCTTTTGAATTAAAAATTCTTTGTTTTCTTCTTTTTCTTCTTCTCCAACCTCCCCTTTTCATTTTCTTCGTTCCCTTCCTCTTCTCCTTTTCTCTTCGTATTCCTCCCCCTCTTTTTTCCCTTGCTTTTCTTTCTTTTTCTCTTTTCTTTTTTGTTTTCTTCTTTTTCTTCTTCTCCAACCTCCTCTTCTTTTCTTTTTCTTCATTCCCCTCCCCTTCTCTTTTTCTCTTCTTTTTATTCTTTCTTCTCCTTTTCTTTTTTTCTCTCCTTTTTCTTTCAACCTCTTCTTTTCTTTTCTTCCTTCCCCTCCCCTTCTTCTTTTTTCTTCCTTCTTCTTCTCTTCTTCTTTCTTTTCTTCTTTCTCCCCTTCTTCCTTTTCTTCTTCTCCACCCTCCTCTTCTTTTCTTTTTCTTTCCTCCTTCTCCTTTCTTCTTCTTCTTCTTAGTAGTCGCGGTAAATCATCTCATGCATGCCGCTGAAGTCTCTTTTTGTATTTACCGAAGCAATACGATGACAAGGTACGTTCCGAGATACACAATATGCCCAGATCGTGAACACTTCGCTTCCAGCTATGCTATTAAATACAATCAAACTAAGAGAAGCTGTTTGTGGAAAGAGAGATCAAGATGTTTACTTCAGTGGATCCTCCTGCGGTCTGACAACTCCAACCTAGACCCCCGAGAAAATTAAAATAATGGTTTCAATCCTATGGTTAGGAATTTGCTTACATCCATTTGATTGCCAAACTTCAGATTATCATCTCTTTGTTCCCCTTTCAAATTTATCCAGGAAGCCGTTCCGCAAACATGACGCTGTTGATATAAAGGTGCAAGGAGTGCTGCACTTGCTTGATGCAGATTTTTCTAACTATGGTCGTTTTTTGCTCGCGTACCAATATGTGGAACGCCTAAATCCCGATGACACAGCATGTAAATATAACCCAATAACTGTTGACATATGATTTATTTGTCATAATCAAAATGAGGGTTTAGTAAATATTGGCAGTTTACATGTTAGACGTTTCTAATACACGTAACGTTAATACATCGATAAAAGAAGAGTCTGCAATATTATATGTCCTCACCTGCCAGCACGGGATCAGTCATTAAAATCCGACAATTATTTGACTTTTGCAAGAATTTAAAAAACAATGTGTTTTTAACGACAAAAAAGACGCTACAAATACTTATACTAATCTTTGGCTCGTCCGCTGCAGCAAGGAAAAAAAAGATTTTTAACCAAAATATTGAAAGTGCTAGAATGGTTTAAAGCATTTTATAAAATAATAAAAATTATTTATATATTATATATATATATATATATATATATATATATATATATATATATATTTTCTTAATACATTAGGGTGTCTTCTCTAGGTGTGGAAACTGCATTGTTTATTTGTTCCCTGATTAGGTGTTGTTTATAGCCACGTGTTGTAAAATGATGCTCCAGATTTTCAATGTGTTTATTTAATTCTTATTTGCTTATTTAATAACTTATGTGTTTAATTAATTCTTCATTGTTGGAACATATCCTTCTGAGTCTAAGTGCTTGTGAATAGGGAATGTTCTCTTTGAGGTGTTTAGGGTGGGAAGACTTAAAGTGTAGATAGTTGTGGGTGTCGGTGATTTTAGTGTGTAGTGTCGTTTGTAGTTTCCTGTTTTCGTCTATGTAAATGCGGGTGTCTAAAAATGTTACCGATGTTGTGGATTTTTTATAGTCAAACTTAATTGAGTCGTGCACTGTGTTTAGGGTCATAAGGAATTGGATAAGTTTGTCGTCACTGTCCGTGTATACAAAGGATATAACATCGATATATCTTGCATAGAATACACAGTCGTTACCGATGAGGGGATATATATGGGTCTCCTCAAATTTTCCCATGAATATTTTAGCATATGATGGAGTTGCAATGGTGCCGATGGCCAATTTGGACGATTAACGGCATGGAACAATTGTCCATCCCACAAAATGTTTAATATCTAAAAAACAATAAACTAATTGACTGTCATTTTTTCCTAGTTTTCAGATAAAACGTTTAGCTATCTTGATATTATTTATTGTAAGAATCACTGGCAAACACTTTGAGTTGTTCAGCTAGAATGTTTCGTTTGGTTTTGACTTGCTTTTTGTTTTACGGCATATCAAACTCAATGGGTGATTTAATGCCGACAATTTTTTTTTTTTTATGGTAATATTTTTGTTTTGTCAAAAATCTATTTCTGCTAATATTTTTTCCTCAAAAATGTATAGCTGGTAATATCATTTTTTCAGAAACGTATAGCTGGTAATATTTTTTCAGAAACGTACAGCTGGCAATATTTCTTTTTCTTCAAAAATTTATTTCTGGTAATAATATTTTACAAAGTATTTCTGGTATTAAAACCCATTTTTACACTTTTATAATGCTTTTTACTTCAGTTTCGGGGTTAACTTTTTGCCCATAGCTGAGACCCTAACAGGTGCTACCACCCCGGGTCAGAGTGGACCTGGGAACACCAGCAATTAAGAGGAGGTTCCACGCTCCTCAAAGACGCCTGATCAGAAGCCTTGCTGTTGGACGTAGTTTATCGTCTTACCATGGACGCGGATGTAGTTTATCGTCATACCCAGGACGCGGATGTAGTTTTTCGTCATACCCTTGACGCGGTTGGAGTTTATCGTCATACCCAGGACGTGGATCTAGTTTATCGTTTTCATACCCAGGACGCGGATGTAGTTTATCGTCATTAATAGGACGCGTTCAGCTAGAAAGAGAACAGGTTAAAAACATTTAAAAATTCTTTTTTATCATCAATGTTTCCCAACTGAGAAATGGTGAGAGGAAAAAGATCATTCAGGCCTTCAGTAATTGGAACAACATTCATACTCTGGCTTCCATCTTCAAAGTCCGTCCAAGAAGCATCAAATGAATCATTTTAAAAAAGAGGGAAGTGTAGAGAGGAAACCTGGATCAAGAGGTTACAACAGCAAGAACGATAATCATTTCAACTTAGATCTAAATACATTCTTATTGTTCAAATGGAGTCTAATATTCTTATTAAAGTTGACATAGAAGATTGTTATGCGACGATAACGATTGTAGAACAGCCGACGCAGGTCGCAAATTCGTGATGTGGTTCCATGACGTAATACCACGTGAGAGAACGAAATATTAATAACAAAATATTAGGAACAGCTTAATAAAAATTATCTAAATGTTGGGTAAGTTTTTTGTGTTTATTTGTTCCCGAAATTAAATCAACTATACGAAATTTAGAACGGTTCATGATCAAACATAATAGACGTTCGTATTCTGTTATCATTTTGCTGTGTAAGTTCTCATCCAATTCAATTCTTATTTTAATCTGGTATACCCACTCTGGACTTTCAAAACTAGAACTGAGGCTTTAAATGAATGAGATGAACATAACCCCAACGATGGTATTGGAAATCAGGGTTAAATTAGACTCTCAACACTTAGTGGTGCGGACGGGATACCGGCCATTGTCTTGAAGAAATGTTAATCCTGAATTCTTATTCCTGTCCTCTCGAATGCATTTGATAACTATTTTGCATTCAATTATGACTCTTGCTTTCCAGCCTGTTGGAAGAAATCATCTGTTTTGCCTGTCTTTAAGATATCTGGCGACCCTTCTGACCCGTCTACCCACCGTCTTATCAGTCTCCTATCACTCTTCGGTAAAGTCTTCTATTTTATTTAATCAACGCCGAAGTGGTTAATAAACCTTATTCACATAATCTACATGTAAAAGCAATATGGTTTCCGCTTTGCCCGATCTACCGCATTGTGTTCACGGCCATAACTGAATTTGTATACCAAGTACTAAACAATGAAGCTCGAGTCGTAGGTCTAGATATCTCTAAAGAGTTTGGTAGGGTTTGGTATGTTGGCCTTCTTCGTAAGTTTCAAGAATACGGTATTACAGGACGATTATTTGACTAAATACAATCATTCCTCTCAAACGGTGAAATGAAGGTCGTCCTAAACGGGTTCTCCGCCGGCTCCTTCTCCCGTACTTCCCGTCTGTGGAACTCCCTCCCCCTTACTTTGCTTCTCCGATGGCTATAATCTAATAATCTTCAAAGTGTAATGTTAATCGTCATCTGATTTGATGAGCTTGCTACCCGTATTCTCTGTATCCATTTCTCAAATAAGCCTCTTTACTCTTGTTTTTTTTGTGTCCTATTTAAATTTTCTGCTTTTTGGCCCCCCCAAATTGTCTTGTCCCCCAAAAAAAAAAAAAAAAAAAAAAAAACCCTAAAAAAAAAAAAAAAAAAAACCAGAGCAAAACAATATATATATATATATATATATATATTTATATATATATATATATATATATATATATTTTATTTGGACTGGTATGCTATATTTATGGGATAAAGTTTTCAATATCAGAGAGATATCTTTGTTTATGCAAATATAAAAGTGAACATTAGAAGTCAACACCCCATTAGGCCAAATACCGTTTCATGCTAAAATGCAATCATCAGGCCCTTGATAAAATCAAATAAAGAAAAAGCAATATCATTGGTCCTAATCTATTAATAAAGGAATTTAACTTTCCCACCGGAAATAAGGTTGCCTCTCTGAGTCCATTCTATAAATTTTAAAAATGGTCATTGTTCGAATGAACTCTTCGCTTTATTAACTAAATTTTTTTAAAATTTAATTTTCTATTTGGCGAGATCCCATCAATTTACAGTTGAGCTGGTTAGATGTTACCGTAAGTTCTAAGCTAACAGTTTCTTGTCCAACGCCCTTCCGGTTCTATGCATTTCCAGACAACTTTAATCTGCAAAAATTTAAACGCAAAGTCAATCGCTATTTACTGTCCTCCTGATTACTCTTTTCTATTTCTGCTCACCATTAATGCTTCTGTTCCTAATTCTTCCGCACTCTGTAACCCTACTTGCGTCTTAGTGGCTGTATTGCCTTAATTGATATATACCGATTAAAAAATATCACATCTCTGCTGCAAACGGTTGACAAATACATTTATGCAATAAAAATATTTTAGCTACCACAATATTCCGTCTGATAGCCATGAATATCAATGAATCAAATGCAAAAAAAGAGACAATTTTTGCAACGATCAATAATTTTGCATATTGAATCATTGCATAGAGAACAATTACTACGTCAATTAATAATCAGGCATCATTGTTTCCTCAGCCTTTATTTAAAATATCAAATTTTGCAGTAAACACAAATTAGATATATTTTTAACGAATTGCTTTTCAAATTTTTGGACACATGCGTAACAATTTGCATACAACGAAAACTGTTATATCTAAAGCTCATTGTCGTTCTAATGTAAATAAATATATAAGTGTAATTAAAACAAACAAGTATTTAAATTTTTTAAATAATTTCCTTCTGTTGTATTGTTTTAATATAAAAAAAGATTTTGACTGAGTTTTTTTTGTCTCTTCAGAATATGTAGAAATACATGGGAAAATTTCTCTTGGAAAAACTGGATGAAAAGAGATTTTTTAAAATCTCCATTACGTCAATGTTATTAGGTAGAGTATGAAACATTTTCTTTTTAAAAGACAAGTATTTCTATTTACGCCATATCAGCTTCACAAACATCTTCCTGTTAAGTATATGTATATAACACAGAAAAATAAACACATGGACTTACTGAAAAGTTCTCACATATGAAAGGGAATCGAATCTAAATAAAAGGGATTCAAATCCAAATAATAAATGATCTGATTTTGGTCAGATTTTGGGAAGTGGGCCTGTTTGAGAACTCTTGAGTCCCAGCATCATCATCATCATCATCATCATCTCGCTTTCTCGTTCTTTTCTCTGAATCTCTCTCTTTCTAAAAATTGATATTAAATATCAAAATTGGATTGAGGAATCTGGATGAGCCGAAGTTCGAATTCAGTATATAATAATTTTACAATTCACTTACGTGCTAATACCCTTGGGAATTATTGGGAATCCTCTTCTTCTCCATCCAGCTATGGGTAATAAAAAGGATAGACTGGGTTCTATAGCCTTGGATGGCAACTGGTCTAGGAGATCAACAACTCTGAATTCAAAACCTGTTTAAAAATCTCGTTTGAGGGACCCTGTGGCACGTAGTGCACCAGGTTCATCTGTAAAAATACCCTTCAAAAAAAGTGGATGGTTCTGCATGAAACCTTCACCAATATAATCAAATCTCATGTGCTGTTGTCGGACTGTCGGTTTCAATAAACTGATAGTTTTGACCCTCATACTTTGTCGATGAAAGAGTATAGAATATATATATATATATATATATATAAAGTTTCAAATTAAAAATAATTTCATTTTTATTTTATGAAAGTATTTAATATATATATATATATATATATATATATATATATATATATAATTATTTATTTAAAAATATGATTCCAACTCGCGACATAAGAGGTCTCATGTTTCAAAACAAGAGCCGAAAACTTCAATATAATTATTTGAATTAAATTGAGTTAAAATAAGCTCTGTTCCATCTTCAAGCGAAATTTTTTTTGGAATAACGTATTTCTGAAATTTACGTGTTTTAATAATTGAAATCAAAATTTCCATGGTAACAGCTAGGGCGAATTGTTTAAATTGGGTAGGCGTGTGTTGGGTGTTAATAATAAGTATCAGTATAGAGTTACTTTCATAGATGTCAAGTCAGGAAAGGTGGGGGTGTCTAAATTTTGAAACGGAAGATGTTTTAGCCTAGTCTGGTTTACGTGTCTATGGAGATTTATTTATTTTTTTTTTTTTTTATTTTATTTATGAAATGGATTTGTGCATATAAAAAAAAACAAAAAAAAAAACTTTTTGTAACATTTTTTTTGACGACTTTTATAAAGGGTTATCTTTTTTTTGTAGGGTATTTAAACTATTTATTTGGGCTATGGATTATAAAAAGTTATTATATTGTATGCTTGTTTTTAGCTAATTATTCAAAACAAAAATTTGATGATGTCGACAAAAAACTGTTAACTCATGTCTATTGTTTAATAGATTATTATTATTTAGAAACTTAATAATGTGCAGTTTCTCATGGAGGCACAAAGGGCATGGGTCATCCCAAGTTTTACATGTTCTAGCCTTGTTTATAATTTTCCATTTTTAAAACCCAATTTTCGCTTGAAGATGGAACAGAGTTTACTTTAACTCAATTTAATTCAAATGATTATATTGAAGTTTTCAGCTCTTGTTTTGAAACATGAGGCCTCTTATGTCGCGAGTTGGAATCATATTTTTAAATAAATAATTATATTTATGCTCTACTTTTGTATCGAGCACTATTTTTTAAAAATAATAACAAAAAAATACTAAAGAACTTTGGATTATTTACCTAACCAGTTCTTTCCTATTTTCTATATATTTATATACACATATATATATATATATATATATATATATATGAGATTTACATTTAAATAATGAAATTTGAAGGTAAAATACAACAAAAAAAATAATATTGGACTTCAGTCTTTATATTTATTATACATTAGATT
>CAHIKZ030002584.1:157500-187500 GCA_903632075.3 Acanthosepion pharaonis
GGTCAAACTTAATTGGTCCTTCGTACAACTTTTGTTCTCGCCTTTGTTAAGTTATGATGAAAAATCCTGAAGAATCAAAGAGAATAAAATATTAAAGGAAAAAGCGTAAAAGAAGCGAACAGAAGCAAAAGTCAAAAGAAAAAAAAATAATACAAATAAAGAAACACGGAGAAATTAAATGGCGGGAATAATTCCAAAAATGGCGGGGAATAAAAAAAAAACATTAAAAAATCGCGGGAAAAAAAAAGCAAAATATTATTACCGACGATAAATGAGTAATGAACGTTTCCTCTCCAAAAAGAAAGTCCACCTCCGTTCCCTGACAGCCTCTTCAGGTCTAATAGAACGTAATTGGCCCAGAAATGAGCACCGGAGAAAGGAAGTAGACGAACGATGAAAAATGTAAAGAATACTAAATTATACAAATCCAGTAGGAAAATAAAGCAATAAATAAATTAAGAAAATGGAACATTCAACAAATTAGAGACATGATTAAGTTTTTTTTTTTTTTTTAGTTTTTTTTTTTATCCACGCCTTTCCCTCTGGAGGCGATAGGCCGAACCGCACCAGAGTGGTCGTTCAATTAATAAGAGCGAAGACGGAAACGTGTGGTTGCTGTGGAAGGAAAAATGTAGGGTGAGGCGATAATGGAGTGATGAAAGATGATAAGATTTGCTATTGAGATGCTACTATCGTGCAAGTGTTAAGGCGAACGAGCAAAGCAAAACAATTGCACTAATTGGGAAAGGCGATTATCTATCTGTTTGTCTGTCTGTTGGCCTATTTCAATCTGGAAAAATCAATCCAGCTATCTGTAAGCAAATGGCTGATATGACTTATATATGAGGATATTTCCATGTACTGTTTCCAAAATTTATCTGAGCCGAGCAGGCATGAAAATTTAATTTCATGTAGTAAAGCTGCCATGTTTAAATCATGGAGCTCATCTATCTATCTATCTATCTATCTATCTATCTATCTATCTATCTATCTATCTATGTCAGACTGTTGAAAGAGCTTATCTATTATCTATCTATCTATCTATCTATCTATCTATCTATCTATCTATCTATCTATCTAGCAAAAAGAATTGTCTAGCTATCTATCTATGTAACTAAGACTGTTGAAAGAAAGGAATCTATCAGATATCTATCTTCTATCCATAAATCTATCTATCTATCTATCTAACTAAAAGTGTTCATTATCTATCTATCTATCTATCTATCTATCTAAGATTGTTCATTATCTATCTATCTATCTGTCTATCTAAAAGTGTTCATTAACTATCTATCTATCTATCTATCTATCTATCTATCTATCTATCTATCTATCTATGTGTGTGTGTATGCATTTTTTCATTCAGAGAATTACACGCTTCCTAACTCCTCTGTACGATTAACTCGGATATACACATAACTTCCACCCGGGGAATTTGCCCATTTCTCCGACTTCTATCTGAATTACACGTTTCAGATATAAAATATTCAACCTGTTCTTCCTCTTTTGCAGTCGTTAAATATCTATTCGAAAAGTAAGAGCAAAATGTCCGGATGCCTAGAAACGGAACCCACCATTCATTTCTGACACTACAACACACCAATGCCAACCAGCTATGTTTGGGAACTGTATTATGCTAATTTTTCTTGCTCTTTGACAACTCCCCAAGCAACATCCGTTTCCGTTCTTTTGTAATTTGCTTTCCACCACTTTCACTTTCACTTTCACTTTCGTTTTGAAATATATGCGTCGGTTAGTCACCGCGGGAACTGAATTGCGTTGATCTAGAGTTTACCTCAGGATAACAAACTTTTGCGACGATTTAGTCAAAATTATTGAGAAATGGCGGACCGGGGGTAAATAGCGAACTTGTCAACATCAACATGTAGATTTATGCGATAAAAACCGAGAGGCAAGTAAATAAATAGAGAGAGAGAGAGAGAGAGAGAGAGAGAGTGTGTGGGTATGTGTGTGTGTGTGTGAGAGAGAGATACAAGCAGAAAGTGTGGGAGAAAAAAACAGATTTTGTATAAAAAATTTAAAAAGGGTGAAACATATAGAGAAAGAGAGAGAGAGAGAGAGAGTGTGTGTATGTGTGTGTGTGTGTGTGAGAGAGAGATGCAAGCAGAAAGTGTGGGAGAAAAACAGAGAAGAGGAAAAATTTAAAAAGTGTGAAACATATAGAGAAAGAGAGAGATAGAGAGAGAGAGGCAGGCAGAAAATGTGTGAGAAAAACGGAGTTAAAATGTAAAACAAGACGAGAATAGGTGTGAGATACAAAGAGAGATAGAGAGAAAGGGAGGACAGAGAAAGAAAGACAAGCAAAAAGTGAGTGAGAAAAACACATACAAGAGAAAAAACACAAAAAGAGAAAAATGTGAAACACACACACAGACACACACACACAGAGAGAGAGAGAGAGAGAGAGAGAGAGAGAGAGAGAGAGAGAGAGAGAGGTTGAAAAATAGAGAAATTAAAAAAAATGGCGGACTGGGCGTAAATACCGAACTTCAACATTTATATGATGGAAAACCGAGAGGCGCGAAAATAAATAGAGGGAGAGAGACACAGAAAAAGCTAAAGAAATAATGGAAGACATAATAAGCAATAGGAAAGAAAGAAAAAAAGAAGAGAAGGAATGAAGGAAGGACGGAAGGAAAGAATTAATGGAGGAAGGATGAGGAGAAAAGCAATATATATACGTAAAAGAAAGAAAGAAAAGTAAAAGGAAGGAAATACCGGTAAAATGACAAAAGAAAGAAAGAAAGAAAGAAAGAAAGAAAGAAAGAAAGAAAGAAATGAAAAAATGAAAGAAAGAAATGATTTGATAGAAAGAAATAATGGCTAAAAATGGAACGCGGGAAGAGAAGAAAAGAAAGAAAGGAAAGTAAAAGTAACGAAGAATGAAAGAATTAAAACAAGAAAAAGTAAAACACGAAAGAAAAAAGGAAGAAAAGATAATTAAAAGGAAGAAAAGTATCAAGGAATGAAGGAAGGAAGGAAAGAATTAAGAGAGGAAGAGGAGAAAAGCAAGATATATATGTAAAAGAAAGAAAGAAAAGTAAAAGAAATACCGGTAAAATGACAGAAGAAAAGAAAGGAAGGAAGAAAGAAAGGAGAAAGAAATAAAAAAGTAAAAGGAAGAAATTACCCGTAAAAGAAGGAAGAAAATAAAGACAGGAAAATAAGGATGAAACAATAATCAAAAGGAACGAAAATATGAAGGAAGTAAGAAAAGAAAGAATTAAAGAAAGAATAATAAAAAGAAAGAAAGAATTAAAGAATGAAAGAAAGAAAAGACAATTAAAAGGAAGGAAAGTAAAAAGGTGGAAAGCAGAAATAGAAAAGAAGAAAGAAAGGAAGGAAGAAAAAAATGTAAAAGGAAGAAAAGAACGAAAAAATGAAAGAAAGAAATGATACGAAGGAAGGAATGATAGCAAAAAATGGAAGGCAGGAAGAGAAGACAAGAAAGGAAGGAAAGTAAAAGAAACGAAGAATTAAAGAATTAAAACAAGAATAAGTAAAACATGAAAGAAAAAAGGAAGAAAAGATAATTAAAAGGAAGAAAAGTTTAAGGAAGGAATGAAGGAAGGAAAGATGGAAGGACAGAAGATAAATAAATAAGGAAAGATGGAAGGACAGAAGATAAATAAAATCTAGAAAGGAAGAGAACAGAGGAAAGAAATAAACGTAAAAGAAACGAAGAATCAAAGTAAGAAAAGAAGCAAAGTAGGAAGAAAAGAGAAATAAAAGAAGAAAAGAAAGAAAAATAAACGAAAGAAAAAGAAAAAAATATTTAAAAGTGTTATTCTCCAAGGTCTTTGTACCACGGTGATAGTCCAAGGTAGAACCAATAAAGAAGAACTCGAACACGGATATGGAATAACACAGATATATTACAAAGAGGAATATATACAGAGAAGTAGAAAGTGTTAGTACGAACAATCAGGTTTAATAGAGAGAACAATATAGTCTCGACCACTATCACTATTCCAATGTCTTGCAGTAATTGTCTGAACGCAAATCTGTTTCGGACTGCCTCTGACTCGACTGACTGACTCGCTCGCTCTGACTGACTGACAGACTCCTGACGACTTTTCACTCTAGACTTCAGACTGAACTCTCTGCTTCCTCTTGAGGCGCAGTATTTATTACGTATGGAATAGTCCATTATGTTATTATGGGTAAGGTCCCATAACCGCCAAAGAGTTATAAAAAATGAGAGAAGTAAGGAAGGGAGGAAGGACAATAAATAATATCTAGGAAAAAAGAAAGAAAAGTTAAATGCAAACAGGAAAGGTAAAAAGAGAGAAATTAAAGACAAAAAAGAAAATGTAAGTAAAAGGAAAGATAGCTAAAAATGAAAAAAAAAAAAAGGAAGAGAGGAGACGGAAGGAAGAAAAGGAAAAAGAAGAAAACGGACGGAAGATCGAATGAAAAGGTACTTAAAAGGAAAGAAAATATAAAGAAAGAAAGAACAAAAGAATGAAAAGACAAGTAAAAGGAAGGAATAATAGCTAATTAAAAAAAAAAAAAAAGCAGGAATATCTTTCAAAGTCTGCTGTAACCTAGAAAGGGTTATTGAAGGAGGAATCACCAAAACGGAGTTTGGAAATGAAATGGTAATCATTGCAACATCAACAAAATAAATTACTCGCCAGCGCCGTGAAGTAGGTAAACCACTGCTAGTGATGGACTACTAAGACACCATATTACTCTCACATACAAAAATCTGAACGTATCCGAGGATTGGGACCCCCCCAGTAGTGTTTTAAATTATTTAACAATCTAGGAGTTGCCCTACTTGTGTTTAAATAAAAAAGCAAATCTGAGAGTTTATTTTGCCTTTTCTTAATAATTAAGAGAAGATGTATTAAAAGGTTCAATAGGCCAAATCTGGAATGAATCGAAATAACCAGGACATTAAGTTAACATTCTCATTTTTTTTTTTTTTAATCATCTTCAGATTGAAGATACGTTAATATTCATTTTTCAATGAAAATTCAGATTTTGATTTACCCGTAAAAATGACAGGTCTAGTTATGCATAGATAATCTCTCATTGTTACGAGTAGTATACTAGTTATAATATTTAAGAAATGTTTTTATTTGATTTTTTTTTAAGTTCTTTTTTCAAAACGTTAAAGTAATAACGTAGCGTTTGTTTTTCAGGACAATTGTTTTGATGTCTTTCCGACTTTAGTACTTCGCCTTCACGGATTTAAGGGCAGTACTAGATTGGCAGCTAGGTATCATTATTTTACTGTTGAAATTTCTCGTTGTTCTATTCTAATATTTTCGACTTTCTCGAATAGCTTCCGGCTTTCCTGTCAACTAAGATCTTCAAAAATTTAAATGCAATGTCAGTCGTCTATTTAAAGTCATTTAAACTCTGTTCTTTTATTGTTCTTCTATTTGACAAGTTTTTATTTTGCTTTATTGAAATGAGTAATATCAAACAAACAAAAACTAGATTCTTACTGGAGATAGAGCGTTAATAAATGTAGAGATTGTCGACATAGAAATCAGTTTCTATATATCAGGAAAATTTCTTTTTTAGACCCCTTTTACTTCTATTTTAAATTAATATTTCATTCTGCATATAATGCCAAATTAATGTCATAATGTTAATATTCGGGTTTAATTTTATAAAACGTCTCCACTTTAGTGACAAAATTTTCTCCAACCTGACCTTGAATATATGTCTCGTGGCTTGAAATGACTAAAACAGTGATTTTTTTTAATGACCCTTATCTGTATGAACATTGTATTTCAGTCCACTCCAAAATAAGACAGACGACCAAGATATATATATATGAGATAATTTTGGATATTATTGTTTATTATATATATATATATATATATATATATATATATATATATATATAATCAATAAACAAACAAAAAATATAAATCAGTGTATATATATATATATATATATATATATATATATAATATATATATAATGATTTTCTAAGCAGTAGTTTTCAAAAATGGTACAAGGCCGAAATTCTATGTAACCAATGAAGATGAATCTTCAAAGTCCAACCATTACACCATGGCGAGGTGCCCCCGTATTTATGGGATAAAGTGCTCAATATCAGAGATAGAGCGTGTTTAAAAATAAAAGTCATTATTTTGATTGTCAACAACTTGTATAAAGTGACAAGTTGTTTCATGCTAGATTAAATAATCGTCAGGCATATATATATGTATAATTAATATTTAAAAATGATTTTATTCTCACATGAATCTTATCTATCTATCTATCTATATGTTTTTATCATCTATCTATCTATCTATATATGTTTGATTTCTATTTTACATGATAGAGTATATATATATATATATATATATATATATATATATATATATATATATATATATATATATATAATCATGATAATTGATCATTTTTGTTATTAAAGGCGACATTTTCTGTTTCATGCTATTATATGCAATCGTTAGGCTTGAATATAAAAATGAAACAGACTTTCGCCTTGTTCGGTGGCTTTTATTTTCAGATCTATATTTACACACGCTCTATCTCTGATATTGAGCACTTTATTCCATAAATATATACACCTTAAGACTATATTTCTTTATATATATATATATATATATATATATATATATATATATAGATAATATAAGATTTGGGAATTATGGAAATTTGGTTGACAACCAACCCGTAGCTTCTTCTTCTACTATGTACCGTTTCCCATCAAGCCTTTTGCGATCATGACTCTTCACAATTTCCTTTATCCTTTTAGTCTTTTTTTTATCACTTTTAAACTCTGTTCTGCCGTCCATTTGCAGAAACTCTCTAGACAGGTTATGCGTTGTATTCATATTCCTCTCTCGACTTCAGTATGTCATGTGTGTGTCAGATTTTCCAAGCCCACTTTCCTCATTACGTTACCTAGAGATTTCAACCATTTTTTCTGATGTTAATTATAAGTGTTTTCTTTCTGTTTTTGTTAAAATCTTTCATAGCATTCACAGCATCCTTCTGCCGAATTACATTTTCTCTTGCTTCAAGTCTCTTCTTCACCTGTGAGGAGACACTCTAGGATTTACTGGCATACAAAAGGACGGATATTACGTAACAGTTCAGTATTCTTTTCTTTGTTTCTAACGAAATAATTTGCTTAGCTTTTTGAAGGCATCTTTTAAATTGTTGTTTGACTTTGGGATCTCCAATTTGTATTTTTACATGTTGTGCTGTTTCTTTTACTGGCAACTATTGATTCTGTCTTCTTACAATTGATGTTTAGTCCATTCTTCTCCCTTTCCTTTACTACATTCTGTAAGAGTTCTTGTAGTTTTCTTTCTATGTTTGCTATCAATACTGTCATCTGAATGTCTTATGGTTTCTTAGAACATTTCCCATGCATTATAATACAAAAATAATTTACAATGAATTCATCTGAAATGAATTCCTATAGGAAAATCATTTGCAATGCATTGCTATGACGAAATCATCTGAAATGAATTCCTATAATGAATCATCTGAAATGAATTCCTATAGTGAATCATCTGTAATGAATTCCTATAGTGAATCATCTGAAATGAATTCCTATAGGAAAATCATTTGCAAAGCATTCCCATAGTAAAATCATTTGCAATATATTCCTACAGTAAAATCCTTTGCAATGTATCCTAGTTTAAAATCATCTGAATATATATATATATATATATATATATATATATATATATATATATATATATTAATGGCCATATATATATAATATATATATATATATATATATATATATAATATATATATATATATATTAATCTTATATATATATATATATATATATATATATATTGAATATAATAGAATTGAGTTATCAGTCACTGTATGTGTTTCAAAAACGAATAAAATATACGAAATAAAATGCATTGATCGTTTTTGCTCATAAATAAAAAAAGTGGTAAAAGACAAAAAGACTGATATATAATTCAGTCAATTTGATTTATAGCTAGATATAAACCGGATATTTAGCCACACTGATAAGCTTATAGGAAACAGTCTGTGGATGGTATTTATATATATATATATATATATATATTGGATTTGCAATAATTTTTATAGAAGAAAATAACACAAAATACAGTACTACAGTATCAGTTACATTTTCATAGTAAAATTACCAGCAATACATATTTGTTCAAACTTAATAACTAAAACATATGTTTGCCCTGAAAATAGAAAATTATGTACAGTATTTGTAGTTGAAGTCATAAAGTTGCGTACAAAATATTTAGATGTCGGCTTTAACTTACCCATAGAGGTTGATATGCCGCTAAACGAAAACAACTACGTTTATGATAGAATAATACAAATAATTTCTATCTACTACTCCCACCTAATATAAGTGGGAATTAGTAGAGTCAGAAAAGTCGATGTCGGACGGACGACAGTTATCGAATACGAAACCACAGCATGCGACCACACTCTGCGAACCTAACGTTTTATATCAAGTTCCTAACGTTTTGTACGTCGAACCTATTTTAGGACCAAATACAAGCCTCCACTGCAAAATAACTCCACAACAAAAATGTAGAAGAACGAAATGAAGAAGAAGATCTTTTTGAAAAAGGGAGGTTGAAGAAGAATTATATATAAAAGAAAAAAAGAAGAAAAGGTTTAAAGGAGGAGGATGAAAGACGAAGAAGAATGAGAAAAAAAAGAAAAAAAACAAAGAAAGGAATTCAAGATCCAATCGGAAGAAAAAGAAAAAGGATGGGAATTATGAAGAAGCTTAAAAAAAAGGAGAATAGGAAGAAGTTTTTTAGAATGTTAAGGTAAAAGTGTCATTACTGGAGGAAGAATAAGAAGAGGAATGTAAGGTGGAACTGTTTTTGACGCTGCAACAAAGACTAAGAAAAGAACATGTATTTTCAAAGAACTGGAACAAGGCTAAAGAAAAGGAAGAAGAAGGTAGATTAAAGAAAAAACAAGTAAACCGAAACTATCCTTGTTTAAGTGTGAAAATAATTTAAAATGTAGGGTTGAAATTGAACGATAGAAAGAATGAAAGTGTGAAGACGTTAAGACAAAAATATCCTGAAAAAAATATAAATTTTGGATGAAACGGTAAAGAAAAAATTAGAAAAAAAAATTCACAGAAAAACGAAAAAAAATGAGATTGAAAGAACATGGCTTTTTTAAATAAAAAAAAGAAATGGAAGAAGGGAAATTAATGAAGAAAAATGTAAGCGAAGAAAAAAGGCCGAAATAAATGGAGGAGGGGTAGAATAGACGGTGAAAAAATTAAAGAAGAAGAAGAAGAAGAAAGAGGAAAAAGGAGGATGAAACAAAAAGAAATAGAGAGAGAAGAAAAATGCTGAAAAGAACAAGAAAAATTTAAAAGATATATCCATCCTCTAAAAATGAAGAATGAGATGAAGAAAAGGAAATATCTCATTAAAAATGAAGACAACTAGAATAAATAAGTGAAAGAGAATTCTTAATCTGCAAATGAAGGACAAAAAAGCAGAAAAAGGATGAAAAAAGTCCTTCACCAGGAAAAGAAGAGAAAAGTAGAAAAGAAGGAAAAGAAAAAAATGAAGAAGAAAAGAAGGAAAAACTGCAAATAAAAAAAGTTCTGAATAGAGCACATTTTTATCAAGATGTTATAGCAAAAAAAAAAAAAAAAAAATTTTTATGCAGACTCCGAGGCGTCAAGAATGATCCTTGGGTCTTTATGTAAAAAAGTTCTTCATAATTCGAATATGAGTGCAATGAAAACCTGCCCTTTATCAGGAATCATACTCTTTGAAAGAAGTGGACGCAAACGAATTAAAGTCCTTCGACCTCGAGGAAAACTCTGAAGAAAAAACGGAAACTAGTCTCTGTTTGAAGGGATCTTTGGAAAATAATGTCGAAATTTTAGACATAATCACAAAAAAAAAACAGTCCAAAAGCATAAAACCTACCATATTTGGGGTTAAAATTTCTCTATCTCCCCAAAATTATAACCTCGGAACAGTCGGAACTGAGTAAGTAGCCGCGCTATATCTGGTAATTAGAAGCCCTCTTCTTTGTCACCGAGGCCCGTGGTACAGTAACGTTTGCGTTGTATCGAAACGGTCCGGGTTCAATTCTCGGTAGTGGATGCGCACTGCTGTTGAGTCCCAGATAGGACGAAACTGCCGTCCAGTGCCTTCTACATTCTGTTGAGGATTATTCTAGGCTCGACGAAAGGAATCTCCATTAGAATCCTAAAGGAAAAAAATAGAGACTTGTATATATGTAATTAATGTTGAGAAACTTATCACTTAACTGAAGAAAGCATTAGTACAATGCGCTCACGAAACTTCGAAGGCCACATTAATTCTATTAACTGTCTATCTTTACCTTTTGATATTGAGCACTTTATGACAAAACCTGCTTGACTAAAATGGTTTCCACCAGTAAACTACGAAAAAAAGAACCAGTGATTTTGGCACCAAAACTATCTTACAACTTTTTATATATATATATATATATATATATATATATATATATATATATATATATATATATAATAAAAAAAAAAAACAAATTTATTCCATGGTAGAGTGATAATATTATTCCATTGGAATCGTAAATACGATCCAAATCATCAGACCTACAAATTCAAAAAATTGCATATGTATGTATAGAGGGGTTAATATTAATATCTATCTATCTATCTATCTATCTATCTATATATATATATATATATATATATATATATATATATATATTATAAAGATAGTTTTATATATATATATATAAATATAGTATAATATATATATAATATAAATAAGCAAGAAATCGGAAAGCAAAAGGGAGACCCATAGGTGGAAAATGAGAGAACAAAAAATATTAGAGTAGAAATTACGGTTGCATCTAGCTAGTTCGACACTAAAACGGTGAGACCTAAATGCCACTCTGGTAAAACGTTTAAATTCATGAAGTTGGGGGACCAGGAAAAAGGTTGTTCGTTCAGTTTTCATGAAAATATTTGTAGAAAAAACAGAGGGAGGACACGTCACGTCGACAAGAAACTGACTGAGGTTGAGATGCCTGGTCCTGATCGATTGCATTGCAGACCCTACTCTGGATTTTGTTAAGGACCTCGAGATGTACAGCAGGAGCACCAGACCAGATATGGCAACAGCATCCAATGCAAGGACGAATGGTAGATTTGTAAATGTGCAAGATGGATTCTGACGAGAACATTTTTGTAAGCATGACGCAATGACCCAACTTTCCTTGCAGTAGATACAGCTATTGATTCAGGACAGATTGGACCCTATAGTTTTGGCTGGCAGTCAGTATAGGAGAAGGAAAACACTGAATTCAAAGCAACCGTGAAAAATCCAATATAAACTTGTAGGTCCCGTCTCTTTAGGCAAGGGCTAGAAGAAGGCAACTTCAATAACAAATCCACCCCACATGTTGTCTCAAAGATAGGAACTGTCCCCCACTACTTCGAGCCACCATAGAAAATAAAGGAGTACCCGGTTTTAGTACAATGGTTCAAAGAAGTAAAAAGCTATGACAGAGAATGGCATCGTGGGTCTCTCTGCTTTCGGACCATTCTCATATGGGTGTATGGTAATTTTCTTCTCGAGTCTACGATACTGGATAGCAGGGAAAGATTTCAAAAGACTTTTGTTGTTATTGTTGTGTTTTATGGACCATCAACCTCAATAGGTTATTTAATGCCGACAACATTTTTTCCTGGTAATACTTTGTTTTGTCACAAAAACTATTTCCGGTAATATTTTTTCCTCAAAAATACATAGCTGGTAATATTATTTTAAAACATGTATTGCTGGTAATATTTTTTTCAAAAATATATTGCTGGTAACAGTTTTTTCTTTACAAAAATTTATTTCTGGTAACAATTTTTAACAAAGTATTTCTGGTATTAAAACCTATTTTTACACTTTTGTATTACTCAGTTTCGGGGTTAACTATTTGTACATATCTGGGACCCTAACAGGTACTACCACCACGGGTCAGGGTGGACCTGGGAACACCAGCAATTAAGAGGTGGTTCCACGCTCCTCAAAACCTCCTGATCAGAGCCTTTGCTGTTGGACGTAGTTTATCGTCTTACCCTGGACGCGGACGTAGTTTAGCGTCCTACCCAGAACGCGGACGTAGTTTAGCGTCTTACCCTGGACGCGGACGTAGTTTAGCGTCTTACCCTGGACGCGGATGTAGTTTATCGTCCTACCCAGAACGCGGATGTAGTTTATCGTCTTACCCAGGACGCAGATGCAGTTTATCGTCTTACCCTGGACGCGGACGTAGTTTATCGTCTTACCAAGGACGCGGATGTAGTTTAGCGTCATATCCAAGACGTATCAAATGACTTATGACTAATTTTTACTTATTAAAATTTAAAGTACGCTTCAGAGTTTTAGTTATTCTACAAGTGCATCCTGAAGTAACTAAGGAAGTTGAGAAATATTGCACAAACGCATAAGCATATAATTAAACACATGTTTAAAAATGCCTAGATAAAGCTTGTTCAAATCTAGGGTCAACCGTTATCTTCCACTCTTATTTACATAAACTACTCGAGTGATCCCCGTGCCTTATACAAGGTGAAACTACTTTTAAAAAATTTAGTTAGAATTAAAATATATAAAACAGGAGGCAAAAACTTGTAATATGAGGTGACCAAAAAAAAAGAAAAACGGGAATTTTTTAAGTGCGTATTGCCAGACATGAGCAAGTGGCAACACTGCGAGACAGTGACCTTGAGCAAGTAAACATTTCGCCATTTAGAAGTCAAGATGAAATTCAGAGTATCCCAGCTGAGATGTTGCAGCAGTCAATGAGGAATCTCAACAGCAGATTTCAAGAATGCATTCGTACAGGAGGACGCCATCTCCAGGACGTAATCTAAAAAAAAAAAAAAAAAAAAAATGAAAATTCCATCATTGTTTCTTAAATGGCATGTTTTAAGGTTTCAATCACTATGAATAAAATATTTTTCTTCCATCACTCTTGGTTTTATTGGATTGTTAAAAAGTTCCCGTTTTTTTTGGGTCACTCTGTATTAAGTAGCGACCTCAAGATAATTTTTACTTAATATATAATTGTTTTTAATTTTTTTAGCACATTGACCATCACGAATTGAAGAAGCTGGGAAAAATGCCAGTCAAAACATATTTAACCCATCACTGTATGCTTTAGAATATTTACTATAAAAGTGGGCGATGTGATGACGAAAGAAAAGTGGTTGGGAACGTCAGCTATCGATGGTGCTAGTGTTGCAGACAACAAGTGACATTTGAGTTCGCCCTTCGTCTCAGATATTTTGTCTATGAGTGTATTGCCACAAGTATTTGCATCTTTATTTACACTATTTATATTCGGACTATTGTCCTCATCTTTGTTGTTAACGTAATGTTTCGGCCGCTGTGCGCTCTGGTCTTCCTCAGGTGTATATCACTCTGGGTAACCTAGAGGGAATTCTGAACTAAACCCTGTATTTAATCTACGGATTACTGTTCCACTGCTCATGTCTAGGGAATTCGTCTAGTTCTTATTTTTATTTAGTACTGTTCAGTTATTTCTCGGCCCTTCTTTTCACGTAAAGAAGGTACACACTGCTCAATAAAATTACAGCCACAATATTAGCAAACCAAAAAAACAACGTTTTTATCTACTTAACCCATTGTTACGTAGGGGAAATTGCTGTAATGAACTTGGAGCTTTAAGCTCAACTTGTCTACTGATTAGGTTGAAACTGCTGCTGCTGCTGCTGCTGCTCAAGTTTTTATTGCTGATGCAGTTGAATACGAGTGTCATTTGTATTTCTTTCTCTCTCTTTCTTTCTTTCTTTCTTTCTTTCTTTCTTTCTTTCCGAGCGACTCCCATATTGGATTTATTTCTACGCTAGGGCTACTAAGTAGATCCTTATAGTCAAGCATATGTACTGATTCTTTCAATGCTTGTATCTTTTTGTCATCACTTTATATATTTTTTAAATAAACTTCATTTATATTTAGGGTCCCCGAACATTTTAGAGCGTCCACTCCTTTATAGAATACTTGATCACTTACTAACTCCCATTAATTTGTATAAAATTAACAATAAATTTATTGTAAGGCTGCACATTTCTTTGCTTTTTCTCTTTTTATTGTTTTTCGGTAGGATTATTTCATCTTTATATTGTGTTATTTCTTCTTTCATTTCTATTTCTCTTTTTACGCTGAATGTCCTTGTCTGAATAATAATAATAATAAAAATAATAATAATAAATACAACATGGCCAAATAAAATTACAGCAACACTGGGAGGAGAAGTCGTTGCATGGCAAATACCTAAAAATAACGAAAGCAACATATGCGGACCAACAGAAAACACACCAGTGACTGAGGAGCACCGGGTTGAAAGTTGAGACAGAAGGCCTAATTATTGCAGCTCAGGCTCAAAGCCTTGCAATCAGATCCTATGACTGTCACATAATCAAGAATGGAACTAACCCCAAATGCAGGATCTGCGGGAAATATGATGAAACTGTCGACAATATCATCTAAGGATGTCTGGAACTAGCAAAAAATTAATATACTCACAGACATAACAAGGTAGTGACATATGTGCAGTGGAAAATATGCAAGAAGCACAAAATCAAAATCATTCGGAGATAGTAGAAACACCAATCAGACAGTTACCCAAAATAACGATGTAACTATCCTCTGGGAAATGCCAATTCAAACTGACAGGGAAATAAAAGCCAATAGACCTGATATTATTATAAAAACAAGAAACCTAGTGTTGTGGATTCCGTGAATAGAATCCTTCACAAATAAATAAACACCGCCAGTAATTGACATAGAAAAATAAGTGTATTAAACGTAAGAATACAGACTTGAAGTGAAGATTAGTAGTCCAGGAATGCGGGTTAGTAGAAAGTATATGTACAAGTCTCTGTAAGTAAAGCCGTAATCATCTCTCTCTCTCTGGACTCTTGTATAACTCTTTGAGAACACCCTGTTTCTGTCTCCGTATCTCTCGACCTGTCTCAACGTATCTCCACGTATCTCAACGTCAGGTATTCTCTCTGTCAGTATAAGTATAATTTGGACGAGTCCATCTTACGTAAAAAGGGGAGAGCCCCACAACACTTAGGAAGTGTATGCTTATTGACATAGCAGTACTATCTGAGAGAAACACCGCCATGAAAATTATCGTGAAATTGTCCAAATACAAAGACCTGGAGATGGAGATTAACAGGATGTGGGGAATGAAGACTGAGACTGTACCAATAGTAATCGGAGCACTGGGCCTCGTGAGAAAAGGAATGAAAACAATTTTACTAACAGTGTCCTAAGTACCATCAACATATAAGTTGTCCAGAAAATCGCTCTACTATGAACATCCCCTATACTAAGAAAAGTGCTATCAATTAAATAACGATTCTCCTATAGAGCCTAAGGACCATAGTTTGGGCCCGGTTGTACAGGATACAAAGCAGGTAACATAACATAGATAAATACTACTACTACTAATACTACTACTACTACTACTACTACTACAAATAATAATAATAATAATTTACAATGCACGTAGACAGAACAATGAAAGCTAATCGCCCAGATATAGTGATCAAAGGCCGCTAAAACAGAATATGCTTTCTTATTGAGATGGTAATCACTTCCCATTGTAATGTATCTTTGAAGATCTTCAAAAAACTATCAAAATACAAAGATCTCAACTGAAACACGACACGGCACATGAAAACGTCAATTTTTTCCAGTTGTGGTTAGAGTCCTCGGTTTGATTGAAAAATGTTCAGATAAACTTACTGAAGGGATCACTATTGGCTTATGCTTTAAAGAAATGCAAAATAATGTTCTAGCGGTTACAGTTCACACATTACGAAGGGCTTTATCTAAAGCAGCATTGTCCGGCGTTGCCCGTGCTTGATTCAAAAATCGTACGACTCATACACCAATCGCTATCACTTGACTTAAAATATTTTTGCCTTTCTTGAATCTTTAAAGGAGTGCCCTTTCACATCCGTGCTGATGTTGCTACATGCCTTACTTCTTGTCTATCTCACATCTCAGAATTTTTTCTAATTTCTATACTAAACATTAAATCTGTTACGAAAAAAGAACTAAACAAAATGAACACAAAACGATCAGCTATTTAAAAAAAAGACTCGTAATGGAAAAATACGAATGAAAAAAATATAACAACAAATGCTTTTTCACACCCAACCCAGTACTGCGGAATCAGAATCAACGTTGAGTTTAAGCAAGCGAATTATCAATTGGAGTCTGTGCCATTTGCAGATTTAAATTTTTCTCACTTGTGACGAATGACAGCTATCGATTTGTTTTTCATGCTAGCATGCTAGTTAACATTCGTGTCAGTCTATGCTGTTAGCTCTCACGCTGGACAATAGAATATTCCTGCCTATTAAGTTTAAGCCAGCTACAGGCTCTCAATCTGGCCACACAGAAAATGGCTGCAAACTATTTTGAAAAGTGCCGTAGAAGCATGAAATATCGATTATTTCCACTATCGATGGGAGTTAGGAAATGCAAATTCGGTCTTGGCCTTTTCTAATTTGGAGCAAACATATCTATAAATGTTTTGTGTGCAAATGTGTGAAAATTGTGTGTGTGCATTCGTTACACACACATACACACACACACATACATATATATACACACACACACACACACACATCCTGCCTTTTATAGATAGAGATGTGTGATTTGATATATATTTATTTCTAATTTTTTTTTCACAAAAATGTTCAGTGGAAAACGTCATGATGCCATTTCTGGCTTTAAGTATCTTTTTGAGACGCAGAAAGAAATGTGTATATTACATAAGTAAAAGAAAATAAATATAATAATAATAATAATAATAATAATAATAATAATAATGAAAATGATGGACAAGGAGAGCCGAGCTGAATTTCCGGACGATTTTTGAATCAATTTGCATTCACTTTCGCCATAATATGAAAGCACGTGAGATCTGGTTGTAAAAATAAATAAATATAAGTCGTTGTCGACTTACGACATATGCGACTTAGGACTGTTCGACTTTACGACCTCGATCACGAATTGTCAAACAATTCATATAAATCTCAGTGTTCTTGTGAAAAAAAAAGAAAAACAAAACAACAACAAAAAAAACAAACTCTAACGGGTACCCTGAGTCGTACCCCCAAGCTGACGACATCGGCGACCTATAACCAAGAAACTGCGGAGAATAGAGTTTTTGTATTTGCAGGTATTTTGTTATTCTGTTTAAATGTTTTCTGCCTTTTGCACCTATTTTTTTTATGTTTACTAAATATTAAATCTACTGTACTGCAGTATGCAGTGTTTGACTTAAACCTGACAAACGTAAAAATATGGAAGGAAACAATGTGCAAAGAGATGATACAAAGTGTATCAAACGTAAAGAGATCGTAAAAATACTTAAAAAATACTGTCATGATTAAAGAATGAATAAAAAAAGAACGATAGTAAATTTATTAGAGGCCGTCTTACGAACAGATCGATTAAACGTTTTGTTTTTCTTTTCCGTAAAACCAGATCGTATTTTGAGTCGGTGACAACCTGTATTAAGAAGCAGGAAACAAAACAATGTGTACAGATATGATACAAAAGGTATCAAATATAAAGAAGCCGTAAAAAATATAAAAACAATACAATAATGATTAAAGAATAATAAAAACGATAGCAATAATTAAATACAGGCCGACTTACAACAAGATCGATTTGCGACCTGACAATCTTTTATAACTTCGGTTTATATTGGCAAAAGTTTTATAATTAAATAATGAAAAATAAACATTTACATTCAAAAACATTATTCAATCACTTCTTTTCTTTTATTAAACCCCGAAAAAGACTAGAGTTAAATATCAGCGTAGATCAGGCTTTCTAGCCTTGTAAGGCCACCAGTTTGTTACAAGGACAACTTTGAATGTAAAATTTGTGGACTAAGCGACATATCTCTGATTTTTTTTTCAAAAGAAGTTGTAATTTTTTTTTTTTACAATACAGAAAAGGAATTTGTATCCCGTTTTAATAAATAATCTATTAATCCTGAAATGAAAATATATTTAAAAATATGGGACCTTATATATATGATATAATCGAAAAATTTTTTTTTTTAAACGTTTTAAGTTCTTCAGTAGGTGTTCCAAAAAAAAAGAAAAAAAAAGTGGGTCGCTCTCTTTAAAGATGATTCTAGAGAAGAACAGTTAAATGACGTCTATTCTAATAGATGTCGAAGAAGATGTCATTTAAATTTAGTATCTTCAGATGTCTACTTGGTTGGTTTCGGATTACGGATAAGGCGGAGAGGAGGTTGCAAAGGTCGGTGATGGTTTTTGTTAGAACAAAAACAAAAAAAAAAAGAAGTAAAAAGAAAGAAAATAAAGTAAACAGAAGGAGAAAAAATGGATGGAGAGAAAATGGCGGCCATTATATGCAAGCGCCCATCTATTAGAAAAGGAAAGGGACGTAGTCATGTCCCCGGGAAAATTGGCGCTCAAAACATCGGGGAACGGGAGGATTAATGCAAGATAATTGAGGACAGTTGCGCGTACGCCAATGTCTTGAGGAAGTACTTGGAATTTTTTTTTTTCTACATCGCGAATGAAGGTTCTCAGCAATGAATACGCGTGGAGAAAGCCGGCTAATCAAAACTAGATAATATTAGTCTATAAAGAAATAGAGGGTTACCGAGTGAAAAACGAATAAGTAAATGGTCAATCTAATCAAAATTCTGGACGTTATTAATTCTACTTATAGTTTTTTCTTCAATTGAAATGAAAATGATTTTTTTTTTCTTTAATTTTTTTTCCGTCATCTAATCAAAATGATAAATAGTTACTACTGTGGAAATTGGATACAATTGAAATAGTTCAAACTAGTCTAAAAGTTTTTTAATTGTTAATGCTCATCTAATCAAAAATAGATAATACACACACACACACACACAAACACACACACACACATGAAGAGAATGATTCTGTCTAATATATATAATATATATATATATATATATATATATATATATATATATATGGTCTATTCAGAAAAAATGCCAGCAATTTAATAAAATGAGAATTGTCTGCGCGGTCTAATTCTTAACTATGACATCTAACAGAAAGATGATATTCAATCAGCGATAACAAAATGGTTAGGAAAAAAGAACTAATTAGGATGAAAGAAATCCTAGTCCAAAATGAATAATGCTTGACAATCCTTTATCTAATCCAAATTTCAGATAATATTACTACTACTAATACTACTAGTGGAAATAAAGCAATTGAAATGAAGATGAAAGAAATCCTAGTCCAAAATGAATAATGCTTGACAATGCTTCATCTAATGAAAATTGCAGATAATATTACTACTACTAATACTACTAGTGGAAATGAAGCAATTGGAATGAAGATGAAAGAAATCCTAGTCCAAAATGAATAATTCTTGACAATGCTTCATCTAATCAAAATTTCGATAATATTACTACTACTAATACTACTAGTGGAAATAAAGCAATTGAAATGAAGATGAAAGAAATCCTAGTCCAAAATAAATAATCTTGACAATGCTTCATCTAATGAAAATTGCAGATAATATTACTACTACTAATACTACTAGTGGAAATAAAGCAATTGAAATGAAGATGAAAGAAATCCTAGTCCAAAATGAATAATTCTTGACAATGCTTCATCTAATGAAAATTGCAGATAATATTACTACTACTAATACTACTAGTGGAAATGAAGCAATTGAAATGAAGATGAAAGAAATCCTAGTCCAAAATGAATAATGCTTGACAATGCTTCATCTAATGAAAATTGCTAGATAATATTACTACTACTAATACTACTAGTGGAAATAAAGCAATTGAAATGAAGATGAAAGAAATCCTAGTCCAAAATGAATAATGCTTGACAATGTTTCATCTAATGAAAATTGCAGATAATATTACTACTACTAATACTACTTGTCGAAATAAAGCAATTGAAATGAAAATGAAAGAAATCCTAGTCCAAAATGAATAATGCTTGACAATGCTTCATCGAATGAAAATTTCAGATAATATTACTACTACTAATACTACTAGTGGAAATAAAGCAATTGAAATGAAGATGAAAGAAATCCTAATCAAGAATGAATAATGTTTTCCTACGCATTGCTTCCCATAACTTCTCTTAACACCTTCCTTTTTTAGCTTTTTTAGCTTAGTGCTCGTATGACTTTTGTCGGGGATTTAATTGCAGTGGTTGTGACTTACTTCGGCGATGAGACTTCCTTAGTGCACCTTTTGCTGGAGTCCTTTGGCATTACTTGGGTCTTTATTGAGGCAATTGAAAGGTGTCCAGTAGAATGGCCAGCGTTAAGGTAAAGTTTAATTTGTTTATTGGAAGGTTTTATCGTTTTAATCGGTTTGCATGTCGGAACCAGACTGAAGATTGTATATCCACGTCATACGTAACATTTTCAGAGCGACATATAATGCGTCCTTGGATCCATTTTGCGTTAAATGTTGCGGTGATCTTTTGCAATTACAGGTTGTCCTGATAAATATTCACTTTTTACATGATGACGGTTAAATTGTTCTTCCATGTTATTTTTTAGGGAATTGTTTTTAGTTAGGTGGACTTGGGTGCTGTAAAAAATTAAGCTACTCTGAAATTAAAACAAGGTTCTAAGCCATTTTTAAGAGAAAAAAAAAGGACGGTTTCCTATGCTGTAGTGAAAGTTGATTGAAAAATAACTGAAAAATCTTCATCAAAATGGTGTAATAGAGCCTGTAAATTACTACGCGTGGGCAGCTCTTACTCTACTTGTTAAAAAGGCAAATAGAAAAGTCCGGCTATGTGCTGAGTACTCGACCGGTTTGAATGGTTCTATGGATGCATATCAGTAGCCACTTCCAGTGTGTTATACTGGAACATACCTATTCTATTATTAATAAACTCTCCTACCTATAATAAGTAGTAGTAGTAGTAGCAGTCGCCAGGGAGCTCAGTGAGTTGGTGAGTCAGTCGATGTCAGACATTAAAGTATCAACCACCACAACTAGATTGCTGCGTCATTAACTATTATAACAATTTCCTGACGTTTTCTACGTCGAACCTTTTTAGTGAAATACAAGCCTTCAATGTGAAACTACTCTATAACACAGTGCCGGAGGATTTTTTTCACATAACGGCGTTATTTGCTTTTAAAAGGTTGATCTTTCCGATGCTTTTCTTCAACTGGAATTTGATGAGGAGTACAAAGATCTCCTTACTATCAACACCCACAATGGATTATTCAGATTTAACCATCTTAGCTTCGATATCAAACCAGAACAAGCCATTTTCTAACAGACGCCATGCTGACCGAATTGACAGAAGTTGCAAAATTCATCGTTGTTGCAGAAACAAATCAAGATGCAACGTTTAATTTTTATTTTCAGCCGAATCCATTTTAAAGCTAAAAAGTGTGAATTTTTTTGAGATCAAATCAAATATTTTGAGTTTATTTTCGATAAAAATGGTGGAAGACCAAACCCGGAAAATATCTCAGCAATAAAAAAAAAACATGGCGGCACCGACAAATTTAATAAAATTACATTCTTTACTTTGGTTATAGTATTGTTTTATTGCTTAAACTTCATTAAGTTCATGTACAGCTCAACAATCTTTTAAAAATGATGACATAGATGTCATCCATCCAACTGGATACAACAGAAAGGAAGATACAAGAAATCCTCGTACAAAACGAATAATCCTTGAAAATAGTATCAGCACACGTCAAGTGGTCCAAGCAATCGTACATCTAATACTACCACACGGAGGTTACTTCAGTAGCGGCTCCTGTATCTGTAACACCTGCAACCTTGTGAAGGGTCTTTCGTCCTCTGATCACTCACCACGGGAGAACTTTTGCCGATGGTTTATTGCACAAATTGCCGATCCGTTGTTTGTCGCTTCTGTCTTGTTTACGGATGAGGCATCGGTAGAGATCGAATAACACATTTACACAGCCAAAGCTTTTGGGCGGATTGGAATCCCCATGGTGCAATACAAGCTAGACACAAACATCAGTTCACGCTTAATGTGTGATATGGAATTGTAAGTGACTGTCTGGTCAGGATTTTATATCGAACACACTCCCGAACCTGCTAGAGCGTGTATCCAAGCTAATACGAAGACGCTTGATGAGGTTCGTGCATGATGAGGCTACGGCACAATTTAGTCACATTGTTCGCGATGCAATAGTTGACATCGACTATGAAAGATGGATAGGTAGGAGAAGACCTGTTCCATGGCCTGCACGTTCTCCCGACATCAATCCTTTGAAGTTTTATATGTGGGGTCATCTACAACAATTCAGAGACGCTTCATCAACATGTCACGTGGGCCTGCGAAACCATACGGCACCGTGTGGGGGCATTTGAAAGGGTCCAACTGTCAATGATTCGACAGGTGCATGCGTGTTTAGAATGGAGCAGAGGACATCTTGAACATTTGTTACGAGTTGCTGTGTTGAAGTACAATGATGGCTTTTTGGACATATGATTATTTGGATATTTTACCTTGTTTTGGCAACATGGAGCCGCCTCCAATGGTTGCAAAAGTATTTTTGGATGGTATTTTGAATTATATATTTAACCACGTCGACCGTAATTTTTAAATTTAACTCTAAAACGAAGGTTTTGCGGACATATGTTTATATGGATTTTTCCATGTTTTGATGTGAGGGAGCCGCCTCCAAATTTGTAAACTTATTTTTGATAAGCCCTATATATATATATATATATATATATATATATATATATATATCAGTGGATTCAGCAGTTTACAATCTTCTTGTGTGAATCATTTTCAAGAAGCGAGAGCAAAATCTAAAAGGTCATCATATCTAACAGTGATATCATCTCACAATACTCATTCTTGCTCCATATATGGCCTCTTTTGTAAATCACTAACGGGTGCCACTTAAGTTTATCGCACAAAATTTCATAACTGAATCAATTAAGATGTCAGATCTTCATACGTTGAAATCGACGGGTGAGTCCATTATATATATATATATATATATATATATATATATATATATGTGTGTGTGTGTGTGTGTGCGTGCGTGTGTGTGTGTGTGTGTGTATGTGTGTATTGTCGACACGGAAAATACATGGATAGACCTAAATAAATCTTTTACTTTGAACCCATTCTGAACGATTGGATGAGGATTTGCCTTGGATTAATTTCAGAGAAGATTATAAGAATCTCTTGCTTTCGAGCCATTCTTAAAATGAGATGAGGATTTGCCCTTAATTCGATACAAAAAAAATGCTGAGAAAAATATACTAATAACTTTTGACATGAACTAAGATTTATAAAGAAAAGATACAGAATAAATATTAACGGCTTATTTAAAAGTTACTTTTTTTCTTTCTTCTTTAATGACGAGAAAAAATACTCCGATTCCTTTTTTAAGCATACACACAAATATACACACACACATTTTATTCATTCGCTTTGGATCTGATTAAACCTAGTAAGGCGAAAGGCGTAATCAAATCTAGTTTCAATGTTTTTTTTTTTTTAATATTTCAAGTTTTGATATATATATATATATATATATATATATATATATATATATATATATATATATGTAGTAAGGTAATGAAAGGTTTGGTAATCCGTGTGGATAATTCCAAAGAGGATGTAATCCAGAGAGCTCTATGTAACATCAGATCAAATATTAATTAAATAATTAAGAAAGAGACACACTCAAGGTTCCATGACTATAATTTATTTCCCCAGAAAATATATTTTTCTGGCTCAATAGATCACATCTCAAGTTACTTGAGATGTGACCTGATGAACGAGGAAAATATAGTATTTTCTGGGAAAATAAATTATAGTCATGAAAACTTAAAGTTGTCTCTTATATATATATATATATATATATATATATATATGATGAGCTGGGAAGACTATATTTACATATGGCTTTTTAGTGTGATTTCTGTCATCTGGTATGTCTGTGGTCCGGCAGTGACCTCGTCCTAAGGGTGACGGATTCAAGATGACGGACTTTAATACACTGGATATTTCTTTATGGGCAAAAATAGTGGAAAACCTTATAAGACGTTTGTCACATTACCATCTTGGTTTTCAATTAAAACTCAACCTTACGTAATATTACAGTTTATTTAATTTCGGAATGCATCTATCAGCGTCGGCCAATGGGCGTTTTGCTTTGGAGCCTTTTTCGGGCGTGGATTATACATCATCGCAAAGATATGAGAGAGAATCTATTCTTGCATTTGGCGTAGGTGTTTATGCATCGAATTTTTTTTCTCAGAATAGTGCACACACACACCAGGTGCGGTCGGGTCGATCCCATTTTAACTTGTTGGTGTCAGCAATTAACTTACAGTTGTCAGTCAGTCGTTCAAGTTTTGAACCGACTGTTCGGTTAAACTCTCTTCCTACGGGCGGGAGGAACCCGAAGGAGGCTACGCCGAAGGGCGGAGTCTCCTTCGGGGAGGTAAAACCGGCACTGAACCCGTCTATACGGCTTCAAATGGGCTATTTTTTGGCCGAGCCTAATGGCTTGGGAATTGCCCACGTTAAAAAGGCCTTGTGCCACATGACATCCTCGTGGGGGGGGTGACTGAATATCGTCAGCAATTAAATTACTATGTGGTGCAGCTAGGAACGCCATCTTCTAATCACCCCGTTGAAGAACCAACCTTCTCTGATGGTATACTGAGTCTATTCTCGTTTTATAAGTGGTGAGTCACATACTGAGGTACTATTTTTCGATGTCGGGCCGATTAAGTTTTCAACTGTCAGTGTCTGCAAATGGCATCTTATTTGGCGGAAATTTGAACTTGGTTCTGACGCGGCCATCTTCCCGGTCACACCGTTGATGCACCCGTCTTCTCTGATAATATACTGTGTCTATTCTGGCTTTATTAATGGTTAGTTACATACTGCGTTACTATTTTTCCGCTGCCGAGACGATTACGTTTTCGCCTGTCGGTGTCAGAAAATGACATCCGACTTGACGAGGATCGGAACTTGGTTCCAAGGCGGTCATCTTCCATGTCAACACGGCTTCTCTGGTGACATACCGAGTCTGTTCCAATATTATCAGGGTTAAGTCACATTCCATAGTCCTATTTTCCGAGGCCGAGTCGATCACCTTTTCATCTGTCGGTGTCAGCAAATGACATCCTATTTGGCAGGGATCTGAACTTGGTGTCTAGGCGTCTATCCTTCAGGTCAACCCGTCCATGCATCCGGCTTCTCTGGTGACATACAGAGTCTATTCCGGTAATTTCAGGAGTGTGTCACATTCCATAGTCCTATTTTCCGAGGCCGGGTCGATCACCTTTTCACCTGTCGGTGTTAGCAACTGACATCTTATATAACGCACATCTACACTTCTTGCTACCATTTCTTATATATATATATATATATATATATATATATATATATATATATATATATATATATACAGCTGTTTCAGTCTGTATATATTCGCTAAGAGGCACAAATTCTCAATGCAAAATTAGATTGCAGACACTCATTTGCTAATTCTGTAATTCAAAGGGAAATGAAAAGGCGCCATATCCATCCTTTTGTTCACTGTTGTGATAGTCTGGATTTTGACAATCTATCTGAACTTGTAGCTGTCAACTGACCCTATCAAATTTCCAAGACCATGTGTTCCGTTTAAGTTAGGAGATCTTTTTTCTTTTATTTTTAATTGATTGATTAATTCTACGGCTTAGCAACCAATTCTTTACAGTTATTTAAAGCTAGAAAATATTTTTATATTCTAAGACTTTATTGAAGACAAGCATGTTTTAATGATACTACTTCTATTAATTAACCCATAGCAGGAGGAGAAGAGGTGGTTTCATAAATTTTCCAAGGATATTTGAGCATATAACAAACCTAACACGGATTGAAACTCCTCTCTCCTATTAAAAACAACTCGATCAACCAAGCTTACTGCAACTGGTATCCCCAAGCGGTTGCCCATCTAGGTACTAACCAGGCTGAAAGTTGCTTAACTTCGCTGATCGTACGGAAATCTGTTTTTCTAATTGATATGGCCGTAAGCGATACCACCCGCACATTCAAGCTTGAAGCATCTGGTATTCCCAGGGAGTCAACAATCTCGATACTTACCAGGCTAGAAGTTGCTTAACTTCAGTGATCATAAGGACACCATTATTTCTATTTGATATGGCCGTAAGCTATAACGCCCGCATATCCAAGCTTGCAGCATGTGGTATTCACAAGCAGTTACCCATCTATGTACTAACCAGGCTTGACGTTGCTTAACTTCAGTGACCGTACGTGAACCGGTTTTTCAATGTAAATTGGTCGTAATTTTCTATTAATAAATAGGCTGTTTTTTTTAAAATATTTTAAATGAAATAAAAAGTTCATTATTTACATTATTCGGACTATTTTCCTCATCTTTGTCGCCATATTTATTACAACGTTTCGGCCGTTGTACGCTCCGGCCTTCTTCAGGTGGTTGGAATGTCGAAACGAACCCTTTATTTCGCTCACTGGAGTAGACTGTTCTAGTTCTACGTGCCAGTTTAATGGATGTCAGTTATCACCTATTAATTTCCCTCAGAAAGTTCTCCACTGCCTTAATCGGATATTGAACTCACACTCTTTGGGTTCTGTCACTAGATCTAATTGACGCCTTTTTCCACTGTGCCATGTGTCCTTGAGAAATGTAGACAGAAATAAAAATGTTTATATCAACATACTGACATAAATTTAAATTTTTCGAAGCTTGGAAAAATTAAATTTCTAAATTACGAAAAAGTGGAATCATTTCGCAAAAACATGGAGTTAATTTTCGTTATCAACTCAAAGAATCGCACTAGAAAACTGCAGTCTTGTTTGTGTAGGAAAATCATTGTTGGACAGTGTTATATCGATTCTCATTGGAAAGAATTGGTTGTACTAACAAAACTTTAACACGTGCCGACTAATGAATAACATGAGATTTGAATTTTTCATATCTAGCAGTACAATTCATTCACACCAGTTACTCCATTTTGTTTTTCTGTCTTTCTTTCTTTTGTTTATTTGCCTGTCTTTTGTTTTTGTTGTCTTATTTGTCATTTTTTTTATATTTTCTTGATTAGTTTCTTTTGTGTTTTCTTTATTTCTTTCTTTTGTTTTTCTTTATTTTTGTTTTGCTTTCTTTCATTTGTTCTTTCTTAAATGTTTATATTTTCTTTGTTATTTTATTTTATTTTTATTTGCTTCTTCTTTTTGCTTGACTTTTTCATTTTGTTTTTCTTTGCTTTCGTTTCTTCTTTATATCTGTCTTTCTTTTGATTGCATCGTTTATTTTCTTTCATTCTTTCATGTGTTCTTTCGTTCTTTTATATTGTCTTTGTTTCTTTCTTTTGTTTTTTTTTTCTTTCATTTTTTCTTTGTTTCATTTTGTTTTACGCTTTTTGTTTCTGTTGTTTTTGGGTGTTTCTTTTGTTTTCTTTCTTTATTTGTATTTTTTTCTTTCTTTTGTATTTTATTTTCTTATTTCTTTTGTTTTTCTTTCTTTAATTTGGTTTCGCCTTTTTCTCTTTTTCTTTGTGATTTTCTTTTCTTTGTTTTTTTCTTTTTCTTTCTGTTGTTTTTCTTTCTTTTCTTTTCTTTTTCTCTCTTTCTTTTGCTTGTATCTTTTCTTTTCTTTCTTTCTTTCATTTGTTCTTTCGTTCTTTTATATTCTGTTTGTTACTTTATTTTGTATTTTCTTCACTACTTTCCCTTGTTTTCTTTCTTTCATTTATTTTTTCTTTTTCTGTTTCCTTTGTTTATATTTTCCTTCCTTCTTTCTTTTGTTTCACTTTCTTTCATTTTTTCTTTCTCTCTTTCTTTCTTTGTTTTGTTTTGTTTTTGGTTGTCTCTTGTTTTTATTATTTGTTTTTCTTTTTTTTCTATTTTATTTTCTTCTTTCTTTTGCCTTGCTTTCTTTCTTTTTGCCTCTCTTTTTTTCTCTTTTTCTTTTTTTTGTGATTTTCTTTCTTTTGTTTTTTCTTTTTCTTTATGTTCTTTTTCTTTTTTTCGTTTTCTTTTTCTCTCTTTCTTTTGCTTGTATCTTTTATTTTCTTTCTATCTTTCATTTGTTCTTTCGTTCTTTTATATAGACATTGTTAATTTCTTTTGTATTTTCTTCACTTCTTTCCTTTGTTTTCTTTCTTTCATTTGTTTTTATTTCTTTCTCTATTTAATTTTCTTTCTTTCTTAATATTTTTCTTTCCTTCTTTCTTTTGATTCGCTTTGTTTCATTTTGTCTTTCTCTCTTTCTTTCTTTCGTTTTTGATTGTCGTTTGTTTTCATTATTTGTTTTTCTTTCTTTTATATTTTATTTTCTTCTTTCTTTCATTTTGCTTTCTTTGTTGTTGTTTTTCTTTCTTTCTCTTTTTTATTTCTTTTTGATTTTCTTTCTTTTGTTTTTCTTTTGTTTTCGTTTTTCTTTCTTTCTCAAATTTTATTTGTGTTTCCTTCTTTTCTTTTCCTTCTTTGTTGCAGGAATAAAAAATTTCGCATTGTTGAACGTTCAGAAATTGCGGATGATTTCACTTTGTCAATGTAGGTTAGTATGATGGCGGACAAGCCAGAGGTCTGAAATTTAAGATCAGTTCTCTCACCTTTTAATTAAATATTGCCGAGTCAACATAAAAACGGACCAAAATAAAACAATTTTTTTTTTTACATATACCCGTAGATATTTGTCATTACATCTGTAAACACTCACGCACAAACTCCATATCCTCGTTCAATGTTTAATAATAGTCTTTTCATTTTATGTCAGCAGAAAGCATTAGCTCGTGAAGACACAACGAGTCAACTCTTCTGGAGGTCAGCATCAGCCATATACTCAAGAATAAAATATGGTTTACTGCTAGAAGTTTTGTTTTTCACTCGTGGGTAATGATCTGGCCGAAGAGTAATTTCGATAAGATCAAATTGCCAGCTGATCTCAGAAATAACCTACAATCTGTTGTTAACTGGGACAAGGACTGATTTGTTAATTTTAACACTTCGAAACGAAACTATCTACTATCAATCATCTGAGAGATAACTTTCTTCCTTCCATCAGTATATGGCTGATGCTGACCTACAGAAGAGTGACTCGTTGCCGGATTACAGAAAATGCCGGATTAGTGTAATCACCACTAAAAACCTTATTTAAACATAGTCTTGCCGGCTTATTTTATATATCGGGTGTAACAGTAAAATTGTCCAGATCGTGTAATAGCAAAATAGTTCAGTTGTTAGATTAAGCTTTGAACTGGTGTATCTTAGATAAAATTAAAGATATCTTACTGTAATTCTTCGAGGTTTTTATAACACTACATTGAGCAATAAGAATTTATAATTACTATCTGGGTTTAACAGAAGAATAGTGATGAAATCGGTCAGTTTAAAAAATGAACATAGTTCGTCATTAATTCCTAACAGCTAAGGATTGGAAGCTAATGAAGGAAATAAATAAAAAAATAAATATATATATATATATATATATATATGTGTAATTTGTGTGTGTGTGTAAATGTTATTCTAGGATCATTTTCCAACTGATCTTCGCCCTTTCTAACCTTCTAACTTTCTGTCCTAGAATAACAGGTTGCCTCACACGCTTCAATTCACTTACGATTTCATTTTTTCGCCACTCTTCGACTGTCATAGCTTAAACTCCTCTCTCACGTGCCAAAAGTCCTATGAACTGAGTTGGATCATTTCTAATTGATCTCTTTACTTCTAAGTGTAAATGATGATCCCTATTCTTGTTTCGAGCTCCTGATCCAGTTTTCCTCTCTACTGTCACCTCTTTTTAAAATCTATTCACGGTTCTCTTTGACTTTGAAGATGGAAGCCAGATTAGGAATGTTATTACCATTACCGAAGGCCTGGATGATCTTTTTCCTCTCACCATTGCTCAATCGGGAAGATAGTGTCTC
>CAHIKZ030002584.1:190000-261364 GCA_903632075.3 Acanthosepion pharaonis
TTCCTGAAAAATCAAAATTATTCAAATTCCAATTAATTACTATCTGTACTATGTTGTTTTAAATTTATAATGCATCTTATTTCTCTATTAATTTTTCCTAAATCTATCTAAAAATTTATTTGTATCTAAGAAATATTTATTATCTATTATTATATATATATATATATATATTTGTTCATATAAGAAATCCATTTCTCAATTTGTTATATCTATCTAAACATCTATCTAAAAATCTATCTATCTATCTATCTATAAACATCTCAGTCTCTTTCTTTCGTTCTTTCTTTTAAATTTTTCAAAGTTCTAAAATCTATCTATCTATTATGGATTATTATCTATCTACAAACAAATATTTTTTGATTCTTTCTTTAAAAGGGTTAGAAATATTATTTTTGTCTGTCAAAGGGGTATAAATTTGTAGTCTTTGCTAAAAATATTAAAAAAAAACAAATTTTTTAAAAAATATTTTTAAAAATAATTCTCACCAATACTATTTAAAATAAAAAAATGCAACAAAAAAATACAACAAAAGCAACAAAAATGCAAAGAAAGAAGCAAAACAAAATATCTCGTCACGTGACTAGCTGACGGCTGTCTCAGAATGTCAAACCCCAAATGGTAACCATTCGCCAAATCCGTTGTATGAAAAACCGCCAAATAATTTTCCCAATTGGCGTCCGCCATTTTAGAAATTTTTGGAAAAACAAAAACCTTTTTTTTTTGTTTCTGTTCGGAATGCTTTATCGTCGGGTAAATTGAAAGATCAGCAAAATAATTGATTTTATCGATTTGGTGCCGATTCAGAAAGGCTTTGGGAAAAGAAAGGCCCAGTCTGTGAAAGATATCCGTGAGAAAGTTTGGAGTTTTATGTCTTTTTTTTTTTTGGTAGCCTTTTGGTCAATACAGACAAAGGTTGGTATGAGAAGAAATGATAGAAAATAGAAGAAAAAAGACTCCTACGAATAGCCTGGAAAATTCCCACATATGCGCCTGCGCACGAACAGAGCGAAAATATATTGAGCTAAAGAAGAGAATTGAGAACGATTTTTGAAAGGAATAAGAAGAGAAAGAGACAGAGATATTTTCCTTTGAAATAGATGAATTGTTTTGGTAATTTGACGAACAAAAAATCAAAAGAAAAAAGAAAGAAATAAAGATTGAAATAGAAAGGGAATAAAATAAAAGAGAAAGTTAAGTCAGTATTCTAAAAAGAAGAAAATAGAGACGGAAGGAGAGAGAGATAGAGAGAAGTGAGGTGGAGACATTGATAAAGTGGATGGTGTAAAAAATTGAAAGACACGGATAGAGAGAGAAATTATGAAGGAGAATAAGAAATGAATAAGAAAGAAAAAGAGAATAAGAGAAGTAAAGGAATGAGAAGAGAAAGAGAGAGAGAGAGAAATTGTAAAATGACGCTAGGGAAAGAAAAAAGCGAAGGAAACAGAGGGAGACAGTCTGGGAGGAAAAGCAAAAGAAGGAAGAGATGAGAATGGAAGGAAAAAAAAAAAAAAAAAATAAAATTTAGACTTATTGAAAAAAAAAAAAAAAAAAAATTAAAAAAAAAATTTTACGTCAGAGGAAAATCGTTGTGAAAAAATATTAAAGAAAAGAAAAAATCTGAAAAAGAAAGAAAAGAGAAATCTGGGGGAAGAGAGATTCTTTTGAGAAAGAGAAGGAGAGATATTTTTTTTTAGAAAATGATTTTCAAAAAAAAGAGGAAAAGAAGGAAATCGAGAATAATTGAACAGTGAAAAAGAAAATAATGACATAATGAAAAGAGAAATAAAGAGAAAAATAGAGGCAAAAAAGAAAAGAATTAAAGACAATGTTATGTAAATTATAAAAAAAAGTTATGGTCCGGTTCCTTGTACCACGGGTGATAGTCCAATTTAGAACCAATAAGGGAGAACTCGAACACAGATATGGAATAACACAGATATATTACAAAAAGGAAATATATATAGAAATTTGTTAGTATGAATAATCAGGTTTAGTAGAGAGAACAATGTAGTCTCGACCAGTATCACTATTCCAATGTCTTGCAATAATTGTCTGAACGCTAAAACTCTGTTCGAACTGCCTCTCTTTTCGACTCTTGAATCCTTTGAACTACTGACGAATATTCAGTTTTGTTTTAACGAGGGTTTCAGACATCACAAAGCCTAAATAAGTGCATTCATGAGCCATTAGAATCGTTTTTAAAAATTATCCATTTGAACCCGTGTTAAACGGGTTCAATTTAAAACAAAATTTCGAAACAAGATTTGATATTTCGGCGAAAAGCCTCCTTCGGGTTCCTTTTTTTAGGAAGAGAGTTTAACCAATAACAGTCGGTTCAGACTTGAACTACTGACGATATTCAGTCACCCACCCCACGAGGGTGTCAATAAAAAAAGGCCTTTTTTCCGTGGGCATTGAAGTGAAGCCATTAGGCAAATCGGTCAAAAAAAAAAATTTTCAACCCGTATAAACGGGTTCAGGCATTGAAATTTAACCTTTTCGAAGGAGACTATTTATTTTTATTATGGGTAAGACCCCATAACAGATGAGAAAGATAGAAATAAAGAGAAAGATAGAAAGAAAGAGAAAGATAGAAAGAAAGAGAAAGACAAGTAACGATAAATGAAGTAAATATAATGGACAAAGAATAAACTATCAAGTTACAATTAATATTCTGTTTGACTTTGAGGTGAAAATATTGAGCCAAGTTTATTAAAGTATTGCCATCTTATGTTGCTTAATAACAAACATCATCCTTTTATAAGTAATTTGTAGCTTTTTTCTTTCACATTATAAGACTATTATTCATAAGAAAAATAAGAGATCAGGACAAAAGGCATGTTAATTAACAAGATTCACAAAATCCAAAGACATAACGCTGATATTAAAGAAATAGAAACATCCTTAATAAAAGACACGAATGTATCAGAGAATCAATCCACAACAAAAAAGAACAACACGCAGTAGACAGGAATATCAACGTACTTAAAATCTGAAGTGGAATCTGTACTAGCTAAATGTTATGGTCCAGGCCCTTGTACCACGGTAACAGTCCAAGGTAGAACCAATAAAGAAGAACTCGAATACGGATATGGAATAACACAGATATATTAGAAACAGGAATATATACAGAGAAGTAGAAAGTGTTAATACGAAGAATCAGGTTTAGTAGAGAGAACAATGTAGTCTCGACCAGTATCACTATTCCAATGTCTTGCAGTAATTGTCTGAACGCGACTCTGTTTCGGACTGCCTCTGACTCGACTCTTGACTCGACTGACTGACTCGCTCGCTCTGACTGACTGACAGACTTCTGACTGAACTCTAGACTTCAGACGGAACCGTATTTTGTCCCCCCCCCCACGAGGACATTATGTGGCACAAGGCCGGTTTAACGTGGGATCTCCGAGCCCGTGGGCTCGGCCAAAAATATACCCTTTGAACACGTATAAACGGGTTCAGGGTCGGTTTACCACCCCGAAAGAGACTCCGCCCTTCGGCGTAGCCTCGTTCGGGTTCCTCCCCGCCCGAAGGTAGAGAGTTCAACCGATCAGCCGGTCAGCCGGTCGCCCGACTTCAGACGGAACTCCCTGCTTCCTCTTGAGGCGCAGTATTTATTACGTATGGAATAGTCCATTATGTTATTATGGGTAAGGTCCCGTAACACTAAATTAAACAGAAACAAAGCGGCAGGGCCGGACGGAATCGTACTAGAGATGCTGATAGTCGTAGGTGATTTCGGTATAGACAAGATTATAGAAATGATAAATGAAATCAACAACTGTGGCGATAGGTCAGAAGATCTAATTAGATCTATTTCCATAGCACTGTCTAAGAAGGCAGGTGCAAACGAATGTTATCTCCATCTGACACTCAGCCTAATGAGCCATATAACAAAGCAACTCAGCCGAATTCTGATAAAGAGAGCCTACAGCAGAATCAGACAAAAAAATATAGGGCAAGAACAGTGCAGATTAATCATCGACATTGGCAAAAGGGAGGCAATATGTATGCTCAGAATGTTACTGTTGTAACCTCGGGAAAGTTACTGAATAGAATAATCACACGAAGTTTAGTAATGAACAATAATACTTAGGACAAGAACAACCCATATAAGATTCGCCAGAGACGCGTAGAAGAAGTAGTCAACTGCTAGAAGAGAGTCAAGTGAATTCCACGAATCTCCAACTGCAGACCAACATACAGTATTTACTACTGTATTTATGTGAATGGTGACATACCCATTATTGTCCGTAGGTATGCTACAATAGTTAGAAACAGCAATACTGATGCAGAAGGACGTGTAACTATGTTGTACAGATTATGCAAAGGGGTTCGATAAAGTACGCCACAAAAGACCGTTGGAACTGCCTGGCAACCTTGAGAAGGGTGTTAGAATAAATAAGAACCTATGCTGCCAGCTGATACCTACTGATAGAAGTTAAGTTATGTAAAATATAAAAAAATAGCAACGTATGTAAGGCAAGCATGTATTTTCTCATCGGACTTATTCAACCTATACAGCAAGGTGATTCTGAGAGAATTAGAAATCCTACCAGGATTAATTATTGGCGGCCACAATCTTTCATATTGGGAGAGCGAAAGATTTATTCCAACAGCTATTGCGAACCCCCCCCCAAAGACCCACCAATACCCCCCTTATTACTGGTTCCCATATTGTATTCATTTCTATGCATGGTCGGCTCAGGAGATTTTTGTAGCCTAGCAAATGTGCTGATTCCTTAAGTTTACGAATTTTCCAATGTTCTTTGTCTATGATTTCACCCTAATCGCACAGAGGGCGGTGATCTCCCTTTTCTCTATATACGGTCAGCCACGCCTGATTTTTCCGCTTTCCCTCGTGTTACAGCTTTTTGGAGTTCTTGAAGCCTTACATTTAGGGGGTGACCTGTCTCCCCTTTATATTCCTTTCCGCAGCCGCACGGGATGGCGAACAAACAGTCTTTAGTCATGAAATATAGACAGATACTGGCATACAGAGGGTTATGCTGGAAATCTGTTCAACACTAAAAAAAATATTTTATCAAGAGCAAAGCCCAGAATGAAACTAATTCTTTTATTCCTTCATGATAGACGATTTCATCGGATAATTTTTGAGGTTGTTTGGAAAGTAATATCGTATTTTAGGAGATGGAACAAAAATGTCTTAAGTGGAGGAAACTTCAAATTTATTTGTCAAGAACATAATCCTCATTATTACAAAATACAAAATCCCAGAATGATACGAATTCTTTTATTCCTTGATGAAAGACAAACTTACAGGATATGGTATGACGAAGTTTCGAAAGTTATGTTGCATTTGGGGAGAAGCAATAAAAATCTCTTCAATATAGCAAACTTAAAATTGGTTTGTCAAGAACATAATTCTCATTATTAGCAAAGAAAAAAAAAACACAATGACACTAATTCTTTTATTTTTTTGATGACAGTCGAGATCACAATCTATGGTATGATTATATTTGGAAAGTAATGTCGCATTGTGAGACATAGAATAAAAATTTCTTAAATGTAGGATACTTCAAATCTATTTGTCAAGAACATAATCCGCATTATTAGCAAAGAATAAAAAAGCCCACAATGACACATATTTCTTGATGATAGCTCATAATGATATGGTACGATATTATTTGGAAAGTAATGTCGCATTTTGGAAGAAAAACGTCTTAAATATAGGAAACTTCAAATTTATTTGTCAAGACCATAATTTGCATTATTAGCAAAGAATAAAAAAGCCCACAATGACACATATTTCTTGATGATAGCTCATATGATATGGTACGATATTATTTGGAAAGGAATGTCGCATTTCGGAAGAAAAACGTCTTAAATATAGGAAACTTCAAATTTATTTGTCAAGACCATAATTTGCATTATTAGCAAAGAAGAAAAAAAAAGCCCCACAATGACACATATTTTTTTGATGATAGCTCATGATATGGTACGATATTATTTGGAAAGTAATGTCGCATTTCGGCGCATTTGAAAGAAAAACGTCTTAAATATAGGAAACTTCAAATTTATTTGTCAAGACCATAATTTGCATTATTAGCAAAGAAAAAAAAAGCCCACAATGACACATATTACTTGATGATAGCTCATATGATATGGTACGATATTATTTGGAAAGTAATGTCGCATTTCGGAAGAAAACGTCTTAAATATAGGAAACTTCAAATTTATTTGTCAAGACCATAATTTGCATTATTAGCAAAGATTAAAAGCCCACAATGACACTTATTTCTTGATGATAGCTCATATGATATGGTACGATATTATTTGGAAAGTAATGTCGCATTTCGGAAGAAAAACTTCTTAAATATAGGAAACTTAAATTTATTTGTCAAGACCATAATTTGCATTATTAGCAAAGAAAAAAAAAATTTATTTCTTGATGATAGCTCATATGATATGGTACGATATTATTTGGAAAGTAATGTCGCATTTCGGAAGAAAACGTCTTAAATATAGGAAACTTCAAATTTATTTGTCAAGACCATAATTTGCATTATTAGCAAAAAATAAAAAAAAGCTTTATTTTTTTTTGATGACACATATTTGGTACGATTTATTTGAAATAGTCTTAAATATAAAACTTCAAATTTATTTGTCAAGACCATAATTTGCATTATTAGCAAAGAACGAAAACCATATTATTTGGAAAAGTAATGTCGCATTTCGGAAAAAAAACACAATGACTTAAAATATTATTTGGAAAAATGTCGCATTTCAAATTTATATTTGTCAAGACCATAATTTGCATTATTAGCAAAGAAAAAAAAAGCCCACAATGACACTTATTTCTTGATGATAGCTCATATGATATGGTACGATATTATTTGGAAAGTAATGTCGCATTTCGGAAGAAAAACGTCTTAAATATAGGAAACTTCAAATTTATTTGTCAAGACCATAATTTGCATTATTAGCAAAAATAAAAAAAACAATGACACTTATTTCTTGATGACACTTATTTCTTGATGATAGCCTTTCGGAAGAAAAACGTCTTAAATATAATTTTGATATTATTTGGAAAGCAAAGAATAATGTCACTTATTTCTTGGAAGCTCAAAAACGATATTATTTGAAAAATATATTTCGGAAGAAAAGGTCTTAAATTCAAATCAAATTTATTTGTCAAGACCATAATTTGCATTATTAGCAAAGAAAAAAAGCCCACAATGACACTTATTTCTTGATGATAGCTCATATGATATGGTACGATATTATTTGGAAAGTAATGTCGCATTTTTTTCTTAAATATAGGAAACTCTTCAAATTTATTTGTCAAGACCATAATTTGCATTATTAGCAAAGAAAAAAAAAAGCCCACAATGACACTTATTTCTTGATGATAGCTCATATGATGGTACGATATTATTTGGAAAGTAATGTCGCATTTCGGAAGAAAAACGTCTTAAATATAGGAAACTTCAAATTTATTTGTCAAGACCATAATTTGCATTATTAGCAAAAGAAAAAAAAAGCCCACAATGACACTTATTTCTTGATGATAGCTCATATGATATGGTACGATATTATTTGGAAAGTAATGTCGCATTTCGGAAGAAAAACGTCTTAAATATAGGAAACTTCAAATTTATTTGTCAAGACCATAATTTGCATTATTAGCAAAGAAAAAAAAGCCCACAATGACACATATTTCTTGATGATAGCTCATATGATATGGTACGATATTATTTGAAAGTAATGTCGCATTTCGGAAGAAAACGTCTTAAATATAGGAAACTTCAAATTTATTTGTCAAGACCATAATTTGCATTATTAGCAAAGAAAAAAAGCCCACAATGACACATATTTCTTGATGATAGCTCATATGATATGGTACGATATTATTTGGAAAGTAATGTCGCATTTCGGAAGAAAAACGTCTTAAATATAGGAAACTTCAAATTTATTTGTCAAGACCATAATTTGCATTATTAGCAAAGAATAAAAAAGCCCACAATGACACATATTTCTTGATGATAGCTCATATGATATGGTACGATATTATTTGGAAAGTAATGTCGCATTTCGGAAGAAAAACGTCTTAAATATAGGAAACTTCAAATTTATTTGTCAAGACCATAATTTGCATTATTAGCAAAGAATAAAAAAGCCCACAATGACACATATTTCTTGATGATAGCTCATATGATATGGTACGATATTATTTGGAAAGTAATGTCGCATTTCGGAAGAAAAACGTCTTAAATATAGGAAACTTCAAATTTATTTGTCAAGACCATAATTTGCATTATTAGCAAAGAAAATAAAAAGCCCACAATGACACATATTTCTTGATGATAGCTCATATGATCTGGTACGATATTATTTGGAAAGTAATGTCGCATTTCGGAAGAAAACGTCTTAAATATAGGAAACTTCAAATTTATTTGTCAAGACCATAATTTGCATTATTAGCAAAAGAATAAAAAAAGCCCACAATGACACTTATTTCTTGATGATAGCTCATATGATGGTACGATATTATTTGAAATAATGTCGCATTTCGGAAGAAAACGTCTTAAATATAGGAAACTTCAAATTTATTTGTCAAGACCATAATTTGCATTATTAGCAAAAGAATAAAAAAGCCCACAATGACACTTATTTCTTGATGATAGCTCATATGATATGGTATGATATTATTTGGAAAGTAATGTCGCATTTCGGAAGAAAAACGTCTTAAATATAGGAAACTTCAAATTTATTTGTCAAGACCATAATTTGCATTATTAGCAAAGAAAAGAAAAAGCCCACAATGACACTTATTTCTTGATGATAGCTCATATGATATGGTACGATATTATTTGGAAAGTAATGTCGCATTTCGGAAGAAAAACGTCTTAAATATAGGAAACTTCAAATTTATTTGTCAAGACCATAATTTGCATTATTAGCAAAGAATAAAAAAGCCCACAATGACACTTATTTCTTGATGATGATGATATGCTCGATATTATGATATGGAAGAAAAAAACGTATTAAATTTGGAAACTTCAAAATGTCAAGCATAATTTCATTATTAGGAAAGAAAAAAACAATGACACTTATTTCTTAAATATGATATATGGTAAATTTCAAATTTATTTGGAAGAAAACCATAATATTGAAATCAAATTTATTTGTCAAGAAATAGAATTATTAAAAGCCCACAATGACACATATTTCTTGATGATAGCTCATATGATATGGTACGATATTATTTGGAAAGTAATGTCGCATTTCGGAAGAAAAAACGTCTTAAATATAGGAAACTTCAAATTTATTTGTCAAGACCATAATTTGCATTATTAGCAAAGAATATTAAAAAAGCCCACTTAAAATGACAATTTATTTCTTGATGATAGCTCATATGATATGGTACGATATTATTTGGAAAGTAATGTCGCATTTCGGAAGAAAAACGTCTTAAATATAGGAAACTTCAAATTTATTTGTCAAGACCATAATTTGCATTATTAGCAAAAGAATAAAAAAGCCCACAATGACACTTATTTCTTGATGATAGCTCATATGATATGGTACGATATTATTTGGAAAGTAATGTCGCATTTCGGAAGAAAAACGTCTTAAATATAGGAAACTTCAAATTTATTTGTCAAGACCATAATTTGCATTATTAGCAAAGAAAAGAAAAAGCCCACAATGACACTTATTTCTTGATGATAGCTCATATGATATGGTACGATATTATTTGGAAAGTAATGTCGCATTTCGGAAGAAAAACGTCTTAAATATAGGAAACTTCAAATTTATTTGTCAAGACCATAATTTGCATTATTAGCAAAGAATAAAAAAGCCCACAATGACACTTATTTCTTGATGATAGCTCATATGATATGGTACGATATTATTTGGAAAGTAATGTCGCATTTCGGAAGAAAAACGTCTTAAATATAGGAAACTTCAAATTTATTTGTCAAGACCATAATTTGCATTATTAGCAAATAAAAAAAAAAGCCCACAATGACACTTATTTCTTGATGATAGCTCATATGATATGGTACGATATTATTTGGAAAGTAATGTCGCATTTCGGAAGAAAAACGTCTTAAATATAGGAAACTTCAAATTTATTTGTCAAGACCATAAGCAAAGAATAAAAAAAGCCTTAGCAAAATGATTGACAAAAAGCCCACAATGAAGAAGCAAAAAATTTCCACAATGATACATATTTCATATGACTTGGTACGATATTATTTGGAAAAGTAATGTCGCATTTCGGAAGAAAAACGTCTTAAATATAGGAAACTTCAAATTTATTTGTCAAGACCATAATTTGCATTATTAGCAAAAGAAAAAAAAAAGCCCACAATGACACTTTATTTCTTGATGATAGCTCATATGATATGGTACGATATTATTTGGAAAGTAATGTCGCATTTCGGAGAAAAAACGTCTTAAATATAGGAAACTTCAAATTTATTTGTCAAGACCATAATTTGCATTATTAGCAAAAAATAAAAAAGCCCACAATGACACTTATTTCTTGATGATAGCTCATATGATATGGTACGATATTATTTGGAAAGTAATGTCGCATTTCGGAAGAAAAACGTCTTAAATATAGGAAACTTCAAATTTATTTGTCAAGACCCATAATTTGCATTATTAGCTCAAAGAATAAAAAAGTCCCACTTAAAATGACACATTATTTCTTGATGATAGCTCATATGATATGGTACGATATTATTTGGAAAGTAATGTCGCATTTCGGAAGAAAAACGTCTTAAATATAGGAAACTTCAAATTTATTTGTCAAGACCATAATTTGCATTATTAGCAAAGAAAAAAAAGCCCACAATGACACATATTTCTTGATGATAGCTCATATGATATGGTACGATATTATTTGGAAAGTAATGTCGCATTTCGGAAGAAAAACGTCTTAAATATAGGAAACTTCAAATTTATTTGTCAAGACCATAATTTGCATTATTAGCAAAGAATAAAAAAGCCCACAATGACACATATTTCTTGATGATAGCTCATATGATATGGTACGATATTATTTGGAAAGTAATGTCGCATTTCGGAAGAAAAACGTCTTAAATATAGGAAACTTCAAATTTATTTGTCAAGACCATAATTTGCATTATTAGCAAAGAAAAAAAAAAAGCCCACAATGACACATATTTCTTGATGATAGCTCATATGATATGGTACGATATTATTTGGAAAGTAATGTCGCATTTCGGAAGAAAAAACGTCTTAAATATAGGAAACTTCAAATTTATTTGTCAAGACCATAATTTGCATTATTAGCAAAGAAAATAAAAAAAGCCCACAATGACACATATTTCTTGATGATAGCTCATATGATATGGTACGATATTATTTGGAAAGTAATGTCGCATTTCGGAAGAAAAACTTCTTAAATATAGGAAACTTCAAATTTATTTGTCAAGACCATAATTTGCATTATTAGCAAAGAATAAAAAAAGCCCACAATGACATTTATTTCTTGATGATAGCTCATATGATATGGTACGATATTATTTGGAAAGTAATGTCGCATTTCGGAAGAAAAACGTCTTAAATATAGGAAACTTCAAATTTATTTGTCAAGACCATAATTTGCATTATTAGCAAAAGAAAAAAAAAAGCCCACAATGACACTTATTTCTTGATGATAGCTCATATGATATGGTACGATATTATTTGGAAAGTAATGTCGCATTTCGGAAGAAAAACGTCTTAAATATAGGAATGATTCAAATTTATTTGTCAAGACGTCCTCAAATTTATTTATCAAGACCATAATTTGCATTATTATAAAAAAAAAAATTAGAAAAAAATAAAAAGCCCACAATGACACATAATTTATTTCTTGATGATAGCTCATATGATATGGTACGATATTATTTGAAAGTAATGTCGCATTTCGGAAGAAAAACGTCTTAAATATAGGAAACTTCAAATTTATTTGTCAAGACCATAATTTGCATTATTAGCAAAGAATAAAAAAGCCCACAATGACACTTATTTCTTGATGATAGCTCATATGATATGGTACGATATTATTTGGAAAGTAATGTCGCATTTCGGAAGAAAAAACGTCTTAAATATAGGAAACTTCAAATTTATTTGTCAAGACCATAATTTGCATTATTAGCAAAAAAAAATAAAAAGCCCCAATGACACTTATTTCTTGATGATAGCTCATATGATATGGTACGATATTATTTTGAAAGTAATGTCGCATTTCGGAAGAAAAACGTCTTAAATATAGGAAACTTCAAATTTATTTGTCAAGACCATAATTTGCATTATTAGCAAAGAAAAAAAAAGCCCCAATGACACTTATTTCTTGATGATAGCTCATATGATATGGTACGATATTATTTGGAAAGTAATGTCGCATTTCGGAAGAAAAACGTCTTAAATATAGGAAACTTCAAATTTATTTGTCAAGACCATAATTTGCATTATTAGCAAAGAATAAAAAAGCCCACAATGACACTTATTTCTTGATGATAGCTCATATGATATGGTACGATATTATTTGGAAAGTAATGTCGCATTTCGGAAGAAAAACGTCTTAAATATAGGAAACTTCAAATTTATTTGTCAAGACCATAATTTGCATTATTAGCAAAGAATAAAAAAGCCCACAATGACACTTATTTCTTGATGATAGCTCATATGATATGGTACGATATTATTTGGAAAGTAATGTCGCATTTCGGAAGAAAACGTCTTAAATATAGGAAACTTCAAATTTATTTGTCAAGACCATAATTTGCATTATTAGCAAAGAAAAAAAAGCCCACAATGACACTTATTTTTGATGATAGCTCATATGATATGGTACGATATTATTTGGAAAGTAATGTCGCATTTCGGAAGAAAAACGTCTTAAATATAGGAAACTTCAAATTTATTTGTCAAGACCATAATTTGCATTATTAGCAAAGAATAAAAAAGCCCACAATGACACATATTTCTTGATGATAGCTCATATGATATGGTACGATATTATTTGGAAAGTAATGTCGCATTTCGGAAGAAAAACGTCTTAAATATAGGAAACTTCAAATTTATTTGTCAAGACCATAATTTGCATTATTAGCAAAGAATAAAAAAATGACACTTATTTCTTTGATGATAGCTCATATGATATGGTACGATATTATTTGAAAGTAAGCTCATTTCGGAAGAAAAACGTCTTAAATATAGGAAACTTCAAATTTATTTGTCAAGACCATAATTTGATATTATTAGCAAAGAATAAAAAGCCCACAATGACACTTATTTCGATGATTCGGAAGAAAAACGATATTATTTAAATATCGCATTTCGGAAGAAAACGTCTTAAATATAGGAAACTTCAAATTTATTTGTCAAGACCATAATTTGCATTATTAGCAAAGAATAAAAAAGCCCACAATGACACTTATTTCTTGATGATAGCTCATATGATATGGTACGATATTATTTGGAAAGTAATGTCGCATTTCGGAAGAAAACGTCTTAAATATAGGAAACTTCAAATTTATTTGTCAAGACCATAATTTGCATTATTAGCAAAAGAAAAAAAAAAGCCCACAATGACACTTATTTCTTGATGATAGCTCATATGATATGGTACGATATTATTTGGAAAGTAATGTCGCATTTCGGAAGAAAAACGTCTTAAATATAGGAAACTTCAAATTTATTTGTCAAGACCATAATTTGCATTATTAGCAAAAAAAGAAAATAAAAAGCCCACAATGACACTTATTTCTTGATGATAGCTCATATGATATGGTACGATATTATTTGGAAAGTAATGTCGCATTTCGGAAGAAAAACGTCTTAAATATAGGAAACTTCAAATTTATTTGTCAAGACCATAATTTGCATTATTAGCAAAGAAAAGAAAAAGCCCACAATGACACTTATTTCTTGATGATAGCTCATATGATATGGTACGATATTATTTGGAAAGTAATGTCGCATTTCGGAAGAAAAACGTCTTAAATATAGGAAACTTCAAATTTATTTGTCAAGACCATAATTTGCATTATTAGCAAAGAAAAAAAAAAGCCCACAATGACACTTATTTCTTGATGATAGCTCATATGATATGGTACGATATTATTTGGAAAGTAATGTCGCATTTCGGAAGAAAACGTCTTAAATATAGGAAACTTCAAATTTATTTGTCAAGACCATAATTTGCATTATTAGCAAAGAAAAAAAAAGCCACAATGACATTTTTATTAATTGATGATAGCTCATATGATATGGTACGATATTATTTGGAAAAATGTCGCATTTCGGAAGAAAACGTCTTAAATATAGGAAACTTCAAATTTATTTGTCAAGACCATAATTTGCATTATTAGCAAAGAAAAAAAAAAAGCCCACAATGACACTTATTTCTTGATGATAGCTCATATGATATGGTACGATATTATTTGGAAAGTAATGTCGCATTTCGGAAGAAAAACGTCTTAAATATAGGAAACTTCAAATTTATTTGTCAAGACCATAATTTGCATTATTAGCAAAGAAAAAAAAACAATGACACTTATTTCTTGATGATAGCTCATATGATATGGTACGATATTATTTGAAAGTAATGTCGCATTTCGGAAGAAAAACGTCTTAAATATAGGAAACTTCAAATTTATTTGTCAAGACCATAATTTGCATTATTAGCAAAGAAAAGAAAAATCCTACAATGACACTTATTTCTTGATGATAGCTCATATGATATGGTACGATATTATTTGGAAAGTAATGTCGCATTTCGGAAGAAAAACGTCTTAAATATAGGAAACTTCAAATTTATTTGTCAAGACCATAATTTGCATTATTAGCAAAGAAAAGTAAAAAAAAAAAAAGCCCACAATGACACATTTCGGAAGAAAAACGTCTTATTTCAAATTTATTTTGATGATATTAAAAGAAAAGAAAAAAGCCCACAATCATATGATATGGTACGATATTATTTGGAAAGTAATGTCGCATTTCGGAAGAAAAACGTCTTAAATATAGGAAACTTCAAATTTATTTGTCAAGACCATAATTTGCATTATTAGCAAAGAAAAAAAAGCCCACAATGACACTTATTTTTTGATGATAGCTCATATGATATGGTACGATATTATTTGAAAGTAATGTCGCATTTCGGAAGAAAAACGTCTTAAATATAGGAAACTTCAAATTTATTTGTCAAGACCATAATTTGCATTATTAGCAAAGAAAAAAAAAATATAATGACACTTATTTCTTGATGATAGCTCATATGATATGGTATGATATTATTTGAAAGTAATGTCGCATTTCGGAAGAAAAACGTATTAAATAGGAAACTTCAAATTTATTTGTCAAGACCATAATTTGCATTATTAGCAAAGAATAAAAAAGCCCACAATGACACTTATTTTTTGATGATAGCTCATATGATATGGTACGATATTATTTGAAAGTAATGTCGCATTTGAAGAAAAACGTCTTAAATATAGGAAACTTCAAATTTATTTGTCAAGAATAATCAATTGCATTATTAGAAAAAAAAAGCCCACAATGACACTTATTTCTTGATGATAGCTCATATGATATGGTACGATATTATTTGGAAAGTAATGTCGCATTTCGGAAGAAAAACGTCTTAAATATAGGAAACATAATTTCAAATTTATTTGTCAAGACCATCGAAGAAAAATTTAGGAAACTTCAAATTATTTAGCAAAGAAAAGAAAAAGCCCCACAATGACACTTATTTCTTGATGATAGCTCATATGATATGGTACGATATTATTTGGAAAGTAATGTCGCATTTCGGAAGAAAAAACGTCTTAAATATAGGAAACTTCAAATTTATTTGTCAAGACCATAATTTGCATTATTAGCAAAGAAAAAAAAGCCCACAATGACAGTTATTTCTTGATGATAGCTCATATGATATGGTACGATATTATTTGGAAAGTAATGTCGCATTTCGGAAGAAAAAACGTCTTAAATATAGGAAACTTCAAATTTATTTTCAAATTTATTTGTAAAAAGACCATAATTTTCATTTATTAGCTCAAATATGGTAAAAGCCCACAATTATTTCTTGAAATGGTACGATAATTTGAAAGTTTTCGGAAGAAAAACGTCTTAAATATAGGAAACTTCAAATTTATTTGTCAAGACCATAATTTGCATTATTAGCAAAGAATAAAAAAGCCCACAATGACACTTATTTCTTGATGATAGCTCATATGATATGGTACGATATTATTTGGAAAGTAATGTCGCATTTCGGAAGAAAAACGTCTTAAATATAGGAAACTTCAAATTTATTTGTCAAGACCATAATTTGCATTATTAGCAAAGAATAAAAAAGCCCACAATGACATTTTATTTCTTGATGATAGCTCATATGATATGGTACGATATTATTTGGAAAGTAATGTCGCATTTCGGAAGAAAACGTCTTAAATATAGGAAACTTCAAATTTATTTGTCAAGACCATAATTTGCATTATTAGTAAAAAGAATAAAAAAGCCCACAATGACACTTATTTCGATATTATTTGATGATAGCTCGGAAGAAAAAACGTCTTAAATATGATATTGGTCAAGATAATTTGCATTTGGAAAGAAATAAAATGTCGCATTTCTTGGAATATGGTAAAAACGTCTTAAATATAGGAAACTTCAAATTTATTTGTCAAGACCATAATTTGCATTATTAGCAAAGAAAAAAAAAGCCCACAATGACACTTATTTCTTGATGATAGCTCATATGATATGGTACGATATTATTTGAAAGTAATGTCGCATTTCGGAAGAAAAACGTCTTAAATATAGGAAACTTCAAATTTATTTGTCAAGACCATAATTTGCATTATTAGCAAAGAAAAAAAAAAGCCCACAATGACACTTATTTCTTGATGATAGCTCATATGATATGGTACGATATTATTTGAAAGTAATGTCGCATTTCGGAAGAAAAACGTCTTAAATATAGGAAACTTCAAATTTATTTGTCAAGACCATAATTTGCATTATTAGCAAAAGAAAAAAAAAAGCCCACAATGACACTTATTATTTGATGATAGCTCATATGATATGGTACGATATTATTTGGAAAGTAATGTCGCATTTTCGGAAGAAAAAACGTCAATTTAAATATAGGAAACTTCAAATTTATTTGTCAAGACCATAATTTGCATTATTAGCAAAAAAAGAAAAAAAGCCCACAATGACACTTATTTTTGATGATAGCTCATATGATATGGTACGATATTATTTGGAAAGTAATGTCGCATTTCGGAAGAAAACGTCTTAAATATAGGAAACTTCAAATTTATTTGTCAAGACCATAATTTGCATTATTAGCAAAGAAAAAAAAGCCTACAATGACACTTATTTCTTGATGATAGCTCATATGATATGGTACGATATTATTTGGAAAGTAATGTCGCATTTCGGAAGAAAAACGTCTTAAATATAGGAAACTTCAAATTTATTTGTCAAGACCATAATTTGCATTATTAGCAAAGAAAAAGAAAAGCCCACAATGACACTTATTTTTGATGATAGCTCATATGATATGGTACGATATTATTTGAAAGTAATGTCGCATTTCGGAAGAAAAAAAACGTCTTAAATATAGGAAACTTCAAATTTATTTGTCAAGACCATAATTTGCATTATTAGCAAAGAATAAAAAAGCCCACAATGACACTTATTTCTTGATGATAGCTCATATGATATGGTACGATATTATTTGAAAGTAATGTCGCATTTCGGAAGAAAACGTCTTAAATATAGGAAACAAATTTATTTGTCAAAATTTATTTGTCAAGACCATAATTTGCATATTATTAGCAAAGAAAAGAAAAAGCCCCACAATGAGACATAATTTGCATTATTGATGAAAGCAATGACATGATATGGTATGATATTATTTTGGAAAGTAATGTCGCATTTCGGAAGAAAAACGTCTTAAATATAGGAAACTTCAAATTTATTTGTCAAGACCATAATTTGCATTATTAGCAAAAGAAAAAAAAAAAGCCCACAATGACACTTATTTCTTGATGATAGCTCATATGATATGGTACGATATTATTTGGAAAGTAAATGTCGCATTTCGGAAGAAAAACGTCTTAAATATAGGAAACTTCAAATTTATTTGTCAAGACCATAATTTGCATTATTAGCAAAGAAAAAAAGCCCACAATGACACTTATTTCTTGATGATAGCTCATATGATATGGTACGATATTATTTGGAAAGTAATGTCGCATTTCGGAAGAAAAACGTCTTAAATATAGGAAACTTCAAATTTATTTGTCAAGACCATAATTTGCATTATTAGCAAAGAAAAAAAAGCCCACAATGACACTTATTTCTTGATGATAGCTCATATGATATGGTACGATATTATTTGGAAAGTAATGTCGCATTTCGGAAGAAAAACGTCTTAAATATAGGAAACTTAAAAAGATAAAAAATTTATTTGTCAAGACCATAATTTGCATTATTAGCAAAAAAAAAAGAAAAAAGCCCACAATGACACTTATTTCTTGATGATAGCTCATATGATATGGTACGATATTATTTGGAAAGTAATGTCGCATTTCGGAAGAAAAACGTCTTAAATATAGGAAACTTCAAATTTATTTGTCAAGACCATAATTTGCATTATTAGCAAAGAAAAGAAAAAGCCCACAATGACACTTATTTCTTGATGATAGCTCATATGATATGGTACGATATTATTTGAAAGTAATGTCGCATTTCGGAAGAAAAACGTCTTAAATATAGGAAACTTCAAATTTATTTGTCAAGACCATAATTTGCATTATTAGCAAAGAAAAGAAAAAAGCCCACAATGACACTTATTTTTGATGATAGCTCATATGATATGGTACGATATTATTTGGAAAGTAATGTCGCATTTCGGAAGAAAAACGTCTTAAATATAGGAAACTTCAAATTTATTTGTCAAGACCATAATTTGCATTATTAGCAAAAAAAAAAAAAATGACCACACATTTGATGATAGCTCATATGATATGGTATGATATTATTTGGAAAGTAATGTCGATTTGATAGAAAACTTCAAATTTATTTGTCAAGACATAATTTGCATTATTAGGAAAAAAAAACGATATTATTTTGATGATAATGATAATGGTACGATATTATTTTAATGTCGGAAGAAAAACGTCTTAAATATAGGAAACTTCAAATTTATTTGTCAAGACCATAATTTGCATTATTAGCAAAGAAAAAAAAAGCCCACAATGACACTTATTTCTTTTGATGATAGCTCATATGATATGGTACGATATTATTTGAAAGTAATGTCGCATTTCGGAAGAAAAACGTCTTAAATATAGGAAACTTCAAATTTATTTGTCAAGACCATAATTTGCATTATTAGCAAAGAAAAAAAAATGATAATGACACTTATTTCTTGATGATAGCTCATATGATATGGTACGATATTATTTGGAAAGTAATGTCGCATTTCGGAAGAAAAACGTCTTAAATATAGGAAACTTCAAATTTATTTGTCAAGACCATAATTTGCATTATTAGCAAAAGAAAAAAAAGCCCACAATGACACTTTATTTCTTGATGATAGCTCATATGATATGGTACGATATTATTTGGAAAGTAATGTCGCATTTTCGGAAGAAAACGTCTTAAATATAGGAAACTTCAAATTTATTTAAATCAAGACCAAATTTGCATTATTAGCAAAGAAAAAAAAAGCCCACAATGACACTTATTTCTTGATGATAGCTCATATGATATGGTACGATATTATTTGGAAAGTAAATGCATTTCGGAAGAAAAACGTCTTAAATATAGGAAACTTCAAATTTATTTGTCAAGACCATAATTTGCATTATTAGCAAAAGAAAAAAAGCCCACAATGACACTTATTTCTTGATGATAGCTCATATGATATGGTACGATATTATTTGAAAGTAATGTCGCATTTCGGAAGAAAACGTCTTAAATATAGGAAACTTCAAATTTATTTGTCAAGACCATAATTTGCATTATTAGCAAAGAATAAAAAAAGCCCACAATGACACTTATTTCTTTTGATGATAGCTCATATGATATGGTACGATATTATTTGGAAAGTAATGTCGCATTTCGGAAGAAAAAACGTCTTAAATATAGGAAACTTCAAATTTATTTGTCAAGACCATAATTTGCATTATTAGCAAAAAAAAAAAAAAGCCCACAATGACACTTATTTCTTGATGATAGCTCATATGATATGGTACGATATTATTTGGAAAGTAATGTCGCATTTCGGAAGAAAAACGTCTTAAATATAGGAAATTTCAAATTTATTTGTCAAGACCATAATTTGCATTATTAGCAAAAGAAAAAAAAAAGCCCACAATGACACTTATTTCTTGATGATAGCTCATATGATATGGTACGATATTATTTGGAAAGTAATGTCGCATTTCGGAAGAAAAAAAATGTCTTAAATATAGGAAACTTCAAATTTATTTGTCAAGACCATAATTTGCATTATTAGCAAAGAAAAGAAAAAGCCCACAATGACACTTATTTTTGATGATAGCTCATATGATATGGTACGATATTATTTGGAAAGTAATGTCGCATTTCGGAAGAAAAACGTCTTAAATATAGGAAACTTCAAATTTATTTGTCAAGACCATAATTTGCATTATTAGCAAAGAAGAAAAAGCCCACAATGACACTTATTTCTTGATGATAGCTCATATGATATGGTACGATATTATTTGGAAAGTAATGTCGCATTCGGAAGAAAAACGTCTTAAATATAGGAAACTTCAAATTTATTTGTCAAGACCATAATTTGCATTATTAGCAAAGAAAAAAAAAGCCCACAATGGACACTTATTTTTGATGATAGCTCATATGATATGGTACGATATTATTTGGAAAGTAATGTCGCATTTCGGAAGAAAAACGTCTTAAATATAGGAAACTTCAAATTTATTTGTCAAGACCATAATTTGCATTATTAGCAAAGAAAAAAAAAGCCCACAATGACACTTATTTCTTGATGATAGCTCATATGATATGGTACGATATTATTTGGAAAGTAATGTCGCATTTCGGAAGAAAAAACGTCTTAAATATAGGAAACTTCAAATTTATTTGTCAAGACCATAATTTGCATTATTAGCAAAAGAAAAAAAAGCCCACAATGACATTTTGATGATATTTCTTGATGATAGCTCTTAAATATGATATGGTACGATATTATTTGAAAAAAAAGAAAGTAATGTCGCATTTCGGAAGAAAAACGTCTTAAATATAGGAAACTTCAAATTTATTTGTCAAGACCATAATTTGCATTATTAGCAAAGAAAAGAAAAAGCCCACAATGACACTTATTTTTGATGATAGCTATGATATGATTATATGGTACGATATTATTTGGAAAGTAATGTCGCATTTCTTGATGAAGAAAAACGTCTTAAATATAGGAAACTTCAAATTTATTTGTCAAGACCATAATTTGCATTATTAGCAAAGAAAAAAAAAAACAATGACACTTATTTTTGATGATAGCTCATATGATATGGTACGATATTATTTGGAAAGTAATGTCGAAATTTCGGAAGAAAAAACGTCTTAAGAATAGGAAACTTCAAATTTATTTGTCAAGACCATAATTTGCATTATTAGCAAAGAAAAAAAAGCCCACAATGACACTTATTTCTTGATGATAGCTCAGAATGATATGGTACGATATTATTTGAAACAGAAATTTCGCATTTCGGAAGAAAAAACGTCTTAAATATAGGAAACTTCAAATTTATTTGTCAAGACCATAATTTGCATTATTAGCAAAGAAAAAAAAAAGCCCACAATGACACATATTTCTTGATGATAGCTCAAATGATATGGTACGATAGAAATTGAGAGGAAGAAAAAAGTCTTAATGAAATGCAAATTAAGAAAGAATTAGCAAAGAAAAAACGGAGGAAGAAAGAAGTTAATTATTGGGAAGAAAAAACGTCTTAAATATAGGAAACTTCAAATTTCGGAAGAAAAGAGCAAAATTTGTCAAGAGGGAATAATTTGCATTATTAGAAAAGAAATGAAAAAGCCCACAATGACACATATTTCTTGATGATAGCTCATATGATATGGTACGATATTATTGGGAAAGTAATGTCGCAAAAAGAAAAAAACGTCTTAAATATAGGAGGGAAGAAAATTTATTTGTCAAGACCATAATTTGCATTATTAGCAAAAAGAAAAAAAATGGAGGAAAGAATGAAACGTCTTAAATTATTTTTTGATGATAGCATCATTAAAAAAAAAAAACAGAAATTTTTTGATGGAAGATAATGTCGCATTTCGGAAGAAAAACGTCTTAAATATAGGAAACTTCAAATTTATTTGTCAAGACCATAATTTGCATTATTAGCAAAGAAAATAAAAAAAGAAACAATGACACTTATTTCTTGATGATACAGATATGATATGAAACGATATTATTTGGAAAGTAATGTCGCATTTCATGGAAGAAAAACGTCTTAAATAAGGAAACTTCAAATTTATTTGTCAAGACCATAATTTGCATTATTAGCAAAGAAAAAAAGCCCACATATGAATGGAAGATATTATTTTTGATGGAAGCTCTTAAATATGATATTGGTACGATTTATTATTTGAAAGTAATGTGATTTCGGAAGAAAGAAAGATATTATTTAAATATAAAGGAAACTTCAAATTTATTTGTCAAGACCATAATTTGCATTATTAGCAAAGAATAAAAAAGCCCACAATGACACTTATTTCTTGATGATAGAAAATATGATATGGTACGATATTATTTGGAAAGTAATGTCGCATTTCGGAAGAAAACGTCTTAAATATAGGAAACTTCAAATTTATTTGTCAAGACCATAATTTGCATTATTAGCAAAAAGAAAAAAACAATGACACTTATTTCTTTGATGATAGCTCATATGATATGGTACGATATTATTTGGAAAGTAATGTCGCATTTCGGAAGAAAAACGTCTTAAATATAAAAAACTTCAAATTTATTTGTCAAGACCATAATTTGCATTATTAGGAAAAGAATTAAAAAAGCCCACAATGACACTTATTTCTTGATGATAGCTCATATGATATGGTACGATATTATTTGAAAGTAATGTCGCATTCGGAAGAAAAAACGTCTTAAATATAGGAAACTTCAAATTTATTTGTCAAGACCATAATTTGCATTATGCAAAGAAAAAAAGCCCACAATGACACTTATTTCTTGATGATAGCTCATATGATATGGTACGATATTATTTGGAAAGTAATGTCGCATTGGGGAAGAAAAAACGTCTTAAATATAGGAAACTTCAAATTTATTTGTCAAGACCATAATTTGCATTATTAGAAAAGAAAGAAAAAGCCCACAATGACACTTATTTCTTGATGATAGCTCATATGATATGGTACGATATTATTTGGAAAGTAATGTCGCATTTTCGGAAAAAAAAAACGTCTTAAATATAGGAAACTTCAAATTTATTTGTCAAGACCATAATTTGCATTATTAGCAAAGAAAAAAAAAGAAATAAATGACACTTATTTCTTGATGATAGCTCATATGATATGGTACGATAGAGCAAAAGAAAAATTTGGAAATTTTAATGTCGCATTTCGGAAGAAAACGATCTTAAATATAGGAAACTTCAAATTTATTTGTCAAGAAACAAATAATTTGCATTATTAGAAAAGAAAAAAAAGCCCACAATGACACTTATTTTTGATGATAGATATCATATGATATGGTACGATATTATTTGGAAAGTAATGTGATACATTGGGGAAGAAAAACGTCTTAAATATAGGAAACGTCTTAAATTCAAATTTATTTGTCAAGACCATAATTTGCATTATTAGCAAAGAAAAAAAAGATTACAATGACACTTATTTCTTGATGATAGCTCATATGATATGGTACGATATTATTTGGAAAGTAATGTCGCATTTCGGAAGAAAAACGTCTTAAATATAGGAAACTTCAAATTTATTTGTCAAGACCATAAATTAGCAAAAAAAGAAAAAGCCACAATGACACTTATTGATGATAGCTCATATGATATGGACGAATTATTTGGAAAAATGTCGAGGAAAAAAACGTCTTAAATATAGGAAACTTCAAATTTATTTGTCAAGACCATAATTTGCATTATTAGCAAAGAAAAGAAAAGCCCACAATGAAAAACTTATTTTTGATGATAGCTCATATGATATGGTACGATATTATTTGGAAAGTAATGTCGCATTTCGGAAGAAAAAACGTCTTAAATATAGGAAACTTCAAATTTATTTGTCAAGACCATAATTTGCATTATTAGCAAAGAAAAAAAAAGCCCACAATGACACTTATTTCTTGATGATAGCTCATATGATATGGTACGATATTATTTGGAAAGTAATGTCGCATTTCGGAAGAAAAACGTCTTAAATATAGGAAACTTCAAATTTATTTGTCAAGACCATAATTTGCATTATTAGCAAAGAAGAAAAAAGCCCACAATGACACTTACTTTGATGATAGCTCATATGATAGAACGATATTATTTGAAAGATGATCGGAAAAAAAAAACGTCTTAAATATAGGAAACTTCAAATTTATTTGTCAAGAACCATAATTTGATTATTAGCAAAGAAAGAGAAAAATAAATGACACTTATTTGATAGCTCATATGAAAGATAAGAAAGTAATGTCGCATTTCGGAAGAAAAACGTCTTAAATATAGGAAACTTCAAATTTATTTGTCAAGACCATAATTTGATAGAATTATTAGCAAAGAAATAAAAAGCCCACAATGACACTTATTTCTTGATGATAGCTCATATGATATGGTTGATATTATTTGGAAAGTAAGAAACATTTCGGAAGAAAAAACGTCTTAAATATAGGAAACTTCAAATTTATTTGTCAAGAATAATTTGCATTATTAGCAAAGAAAGAAAAGCCCACAATGACACTTATTTCTTGATGATAGCTCATATGATATGGTACGATATTATTTGAAAGTAATGTCGCATTTCGGAAGAAAAAAAAACGAAACTTCAAATTTATTTGTCAAAATAATTTATTATTAGCAAAGAATAAAAAAACAATGACACTTATTTTGAAATTTGATTTGATATTATTTGGAAAGTAAGACCGGAAGAAAATAAATATTGAAACTTCAAATTTTCAAGACCAAAGCAAAGAAAAAAAAGCCCACAATGACACTTATTTTTGATGATAGAATATGATATGGTACGATATTATTTGGAAAGTAATGTCGCATTTCGCAAGAAGAAAAACGTCTTAAATATAGGAAACTTCAAATTTATTTGTCAAGACCATAATTTGATATTATTAGCAAAGATTAAAAAAAAAAAGCCCATAATGACACTTATTTCTTGATGATAGCTCATATGATATGGTACGATATTATTTGGAAAGTAATGTCGCATTTCGGAAGAAAAACGTCTTAAATATAGGAAATTTCAAATTTATTTGTCAAGACCATAATTTGCATTATTAGCAAAGAATAAAAAGCCCACAATGACACTTATTTCTTGATGATAGCTCATATGATATGGTACGATATTATTTTGAAAGTAATGAATAAAAAGCCCACAATGACACATTTATTTTGATGATAGGAAGAAAACGTCTTAAATATAGGAAACTTCAAATTTATTTGTCAAGACCATAATTTGCATTATTAGCAAAGAAAAGAAAAAGCCCACAATGACACTTATTTCTTGATGATAGCTCATATGATATGGTACGATATTATTTGGAAAGTAATGTCGCATTTCGGAAGAAAAACTTCTTAAATATAGGAAACTTCAAATTTATTTGTCAAGACCATAATTTGCATTATTAGCAAAGAATAAAAAAGCCCACAATGAAACTTATTTCTTGATGATAGCTCATATGATATGGTACGATATTATTTGGAAAGTAATGTCGCATTTCGGAAGAAAAACGTCTTAAATATAGGAAACTTCAAATTTATTTGTCAAGACCATAATTTGCATTATTAGCAAAAGAAAAAAAAAGCAGAAATTTTTGATGGAATGATATGGACGATATTATTTATTTCGCATTTGATGATAAACGTCTAAAAGGAAATGATTTATTTGTCAAGACGATATTATTTTAGAAAGAAATAAAAAGCCCACAATGACATTTATTTCTTGATGAAGAAAACGATATTATTTGGAAATAATAGAAGAAAAAACTTCTTAAATTAGGAAATTTATTTGTCAAGACCATAATTTGCATTATTAGGAAAAGAAGAAAAAAGAGAACAAAACATTATTTTTTGATGATAGCTCATATGATATGGTACGATATTATTTGGAAAGTAATGTCGCATTTGAAGAAAAAGTCTTAAATATAGGAAACTTCAAATTTATTTGTCAAGACGATAATTTGCATTATTAGCAAAGAAAAAAAAAGAAAGAATGTATTTCTTGATGAAGAAAACGATATTATTTGGAAATAATCGCAGAAAAAAAAACTTCAAATTTATTTGTCAAGACCATAATTTGCATTATTAGCAAAAGAAAAAAAGCCCACAATGACACTTATTTCTTGATGATAGCTCATATGATATGGTACGATATTATTTGGAAAGTAATGTCGCATTGGGGAAGAAAAAACGTCTTAAAATAGGAAACTTCAAATTTATTTGTCAAGACCATAATTTGCATTATTAGGAAAAGAAAAAAAAGAAACAATGACACTTATTTCTTGATGATAGCTCAAATGATATGGTACGATATTATTTGGAAAGTAATGTCGCATTTCGGAAGAAAAACGTCTTAAATATAGGAAACTTCAAATTTATTTGTCAAGACCATAATTTGCATTATTAGCAAAGAGAAATAAAAAGCCCACAATGACACTTATTTCTTGATGATAGCTCATATGATATGGTACGATATTATTTGGAAAGTAATGTCGCATTTCTTAAATATAGGAAACTTCAAAAGAAAAAACGTCTTTGATATAGGAAACTTCAAATTTATTTGTCAAGACCATAAATTAGGAATTATTACCATAAAAAGAAAAGAAAAAGCCCACAATGACACTTATTTCTTGATGATAGCTCATATGATATGGTACGATATTATTTGGAAAGTAATGTCGCAGGGGAAGAAAAACGTCTTAAATATAGGAAACTTCAAATTTATTTGTCAAGACCATAATTTGCATTATTAGCAAAGAAAGAAAAAAGCCCACAATGACACTTATTTCTTGATGATAGCTCATATGATAAAAACACGATATTATTTGGAAAGTAATGTCGCATTTCGGAAGAAAACGTCTTAAATAGAAGGAAACTTCAAATTTATTTGTCAAGACCATAATTTGCATTATTAGCAAAGAAAAAAAGCAAACAATGACACTTATTTTTGATGATAGCTCATATGATATGGTACGATATTATTTGGAAAGTAATGTCGCATTTCGGAAGAAAAACGTCTTAAATATAGGAAACTTCAAATTTATTTGTCAAGACCATAATTTGCATTATTAGCAAAGAATAAAAAAAAGCCCACAATGACACTTATTTCTTGATGATAGCTCAAAAGAAAAAAAGAAATTTTTTGGGGAAAAACGATATTATTTGGAAAGTAATGTCGCATTTGGGAAGAAAAAGAGAGAATTTCGGAAGAAAACGTCTTAAAATAGGAAACTTCAAATTTATTTGTCAAGACCATAATTTGCATTATTAGCAAAAGAAAAAAAAAAGCCCACAATGACATTTTATTTCTTGATGATAGCTCATATGATATGGTACGATATTATTTGGAAAGTAATGTCGCATTTCGGAAGAAAAAAACGTCTTAAATATAGGAAACTTCAAATTTATTTGTCAAGACCATAATTTGCATTATTAGCAAAGAAAAAAAAAGAAAAATGACACTTATTTTTGATGATAGCTCATATGATATGGTACGATATTATTTGGAAAGTAATGTCGCATTTCGGAAGAAAAACGTCTTAAATATAGGAAACTTCAAATTTATTTGTCAAGACCATAATTTGCATTATTAGCAAAGAAAAGAAAAAGCCCACAATGACACTTATTTCTTGATGATAGCTCATATGATATGGTACGATATTATTTGGAAAGTAATGTCGCATTTGTCGCATTTTCAAGGAAGAAAACGTCTGATGAAATATAGGAAAAAATTTCAAATTTATTTGAGGAAGAAAAACGTCATAAATTTGCAAATTATTTAGCAATTTGAATTAAAAAGAAAAAAAGCCCACAATGACACTTATTTCTTGATGATAGCTCATATGATATGGTACGATATTATTTGGAAGTAATGTCGCATTTCGGAAGAAAAACGTCTTAAATATAGGAAACTTCAAATTTATTTGTCAAGACCATAATTTGCATTATTAGCAAAGAATAAAAAGCCCACAATGACACTTATTATTTTGATGATAGCTCATATGATATGGTACGATATTATTTGGAAAGTAATGTCGCATTTCGGAAGAAAAACGAGAAAAAATATAGGAAACTTCAAATTTATTTGTCAAGACCATAATTTGCATTATTAGCAAAGGAAAAAAAAGCCCACAATGAAACTTATTTTTGATGATAGCTCATATGATATGGTACGATATTATTTGAAAGTAATGTCGCATTTCGGAAGAAAAAAACGTCTTAAATATAGGAAACTTCAAATTTATTTGTCAAGACCATAATTTGCATTATTAGCAAAAGAAAAAAAAGACCAAGGAAATTATTAAGAAACAATGACACTTATTTCTTGATGATAGCTCATATGATATGGTACGATATTATTTGGAAAGTAATGTCGCATTTCGGAAGAAAAACGTCTTAAATATAGGAAACTTCAAATTTATTTGTCAAGACCATAATTTGCATTATTAGCAAAGAAAAAAAGACAATGACACTTATTTTTGATGATAGCTCATATGATATGAAAGATATTATTATTGGAAAGTAATGTCGCATTTCGGAAGAAAACGTCTTAAATATAGGAAACTTCAAATTTATTTGTCAAGACCATAATTTGCATTATTAGCAAAGAAAAGAAAAGCCCACAATGAACTTATTTCTTTGATGATAGCTCATATGATATGGTACGATAGGAAAGTAATGTCGCATTTCGAAGAAAACGTCTTAAATATAGGAAACTTCAAATTTATTTGTCAAGACCATAATTTGCATTATTAGCAAAGAAAAAAAAGCCCACAATGACACTTATTTCTTGATGATAGCTCATATGATATGGTACGATATTATTTGGAAAGTAATTATTTCGGAAGAAAAAAAAGAAACTTCAAAATTTGTCAAGACCATAATTTGCATATTAGCAAAGAAGAAAAACGTCTTGATGATAAATGATAGGAAATTATTTGGAAATTTATTTGTCAAGAAACTTCAAATTTATAATTTGCATTATTAGAAAGAAAAGAAAAAGAAAAAAAAAAATGACACAATGACACTTATTTCGATTTTGATGATAGCTCATATGATTTTGGTACGATATTATTTGGAAAGTAATGTCGCATTTCGGAAGAAAAACGTCTTAAATATAAAAACTTCAAATTTATTTGTCAAGACCATAATTTGGAAATTATTAGCAAAAAAAAAAAGAGACAATGACACTTATTTCTTGATGATAGCTCATATGATATGGAATGATATTATTTGGAAAGTAATGTCGCATTTCGGAAAAAAACGTCTTAAATATAGGAAACTTCAAATTTATTTGTCAAGACCATAATTTGCATTATTAAGGAAAAGAATAAAAAAGCCCACAATGACACTTATTTCTTGATGATAGCTCATATGATATGGTACGATATTATTTGGAAAGTAATGTCGCATTTCGGAAAAAAAACGTCTTAAATATAGGGAAACTTCAAATTTATTTGTCAAGACCATAATTTGCATTATTAGCAAAGAAAAAAAAAGCCTTAAAATGACAATGAAACTTATTTAGGATTTGATGATAGCTCTAAATATGATATGGTCAAGATATTATTTGGAAAGTAATGTCGCATTTCGGAAGAAAAAAAACGTCTTAAATATAGGAAACTTCAAATTTATTTGTTAAGACCAAGGAATTTGCATTATTAGCAAAGAAAAAAAAAACAATGAACTTATTTCTTGATGAAAGCTCATATGATAAGGTACGATATTATTTGGAAAGTCAAAATGTAATTTGCATTTTCGGAAAAAAAACGTCACAATAAATATTTTTGAGGAAACTCATATGAAATTTATTTTTGAAAGACCAGGATTTGCATTAATATAGGCAAAAAAGATTTGAAAGGCAAAGAAAAAAAGCCCAGGAATGACACTTAGAAGTTGATGATAGCTCATATGATATGGTACGATATTAAAAAAAAGAAATGTCGCAGGGGAAGAAAACGTCTTAAATATAGGAAACTTCAAATTTATTTGTCAAGAAATAATTTGCATTATTAGAAAAGAAAAAAAAGCCCACAATGACATTTATTTCTTTGATGATAGCTCATATGATATGGTACGATATTATTTGGAAAGTAATGTCGCATTTCGGAAGAAAAACGTCTTAAATATAGGAAACTTCAAATTTATTTGTCAAGACCATAATTTGCATTATTAGCAAAGAAAAAAAAGCCCACAAAAACACTTATTTCTTGATGATAGCTCATATGATATGGTACGATATTATTTGGAAAGTAATGTCGCATTTCGGAAGAAAAACGTCTTAAATATAGGAAACTTCAAATTTATTTGTCAAGACCATAATTTGCATTATTAGCAAAAGAAAAAAGCCCACAATGACACTTATTTCTTGATGATAGCTCATATGATATGCAAAAGATATTATTTGGAAAGTAATTTTGAGGGAAGAAAAAACGTCTTAAATATAGGAAACTTCAAATTTATTTGTCAAGACCATAATTTGCATTATTAGCAAAGAAAAAAAAAGAGACAATGACACTTATTTCTTGATGATAGCTCATATGATATGGTACGATATTATTTGGAAAGTAATGTCGCATTTCGGAAGAAAAACGTCTTAAATATAGGAAACTTCAAATTTATTTGTCAAGACCATAATTTGCATTATTAGCAAAAGAAAAAAAAAAACAATGAACTTATTTCTTGATGATAGCTCATATGATATGGTACGATATTATTTGGAAAGTAATGTCGCATTTCGGAAGAAAAACGTCTTAAATATAGGAAACTTCAAATTTATTTGTCAAGACCATAATTTGCATTATTAGCAAAGAATAAAAAAGCCCACAATGACACTTATTTCTTGATGATAGCTCATATGATATGGTACGATATTATTTGGAAAGTAATGTCGCATTTCGGAAGAAAAAACGTCTTAAATATAGGAAACTTCAAATTTATTTGTCAAGACCATAATTTGCATTATTAGCAAAAGAATAAAAAAAGCCCACAATGACACTTATTTCTTGATGATAAAAAATATGGTACGATATTATTTGAAAGTAATGTCGATTTCGGAAGAAAAACGTCTTAAATTTGGAAACTTCAAATTTATTTGAAAAGACCATAATTTGCATTATTAGCAAAGAAAAAAAAAGAATGACAGAATTTCTTGATGATAGTCATATGATATGGTAAAGAAAGTAATGGAAGAAAAAACGTCTTAAATATAGGAAACTTCAAATTTATTTGTCAAGACCATAATTTGCATTATTAGCAAGAAAAAGAAAAAAACAATGACACTTATTTTTGATGATAGCTCATATGATATGGTACGATATTATTTGGAAAGTAAAAAGAAAAACGTCTTAAATAAAGGAAACTTCAAATTTAGAGAAATAATTTGCATTATTAGGGCAAAGAAAGAAAAAGTTGAATGACATTTATTTCTTGATGATAGCTCATATGATATGGTACGATATTATTTGGAAAGTAATGTCGCATTTCGGAAGAAAAAACGTCTTAAATATAGGAAACTTCAAAAGAATTTGTCAAGACCATAATTTGCATTATTAGCAAAGAAAAGAAAAAGCCAAACAATGAAAACTTATTTTTTTGATGAAAGCTCAAATATGGTACGATAATTATATGATTAAGAAAGAAAAAGGAAAGAAATAATGTCGCAAAGGAAGAAAAAACGTCTTAAATATAGGAAACTTTCAAATTTATTTGTCAAGACCATAATTTGCATTATTAGCAAAAGAATAAAAAAGAAAAATGACACACATATTTTGAAATCATATTGGTACGGGAAAGTAATGTCGCATTTCGGAAGAAAACGTCTTAAATATAGGAAACTTCAAATTTATTTGAAAGACCATAATTTGCATTATTAGCAAAGAAAAAAAAAGCCCACAATGACACTTATTTCTTGATGATAGCTCATATGATATGGTACGATATTATTTGGAAAGTAATGTCGCATTTCGGAAGAAAAACGTCTTAAATATAGGAAACTTCAAATTTATTTGTCAAGACCATAATTTGCATTATTAGCAAAGAAAAGAAAAAGCCCACAATGACACTTATTTCTTGATGATAGCTCATATGATATGGTACGATATTATTTGGAAAGTAATGTCGGAAGCAAAAAGGAAAAAAAAAATTTAAATATAGGAAACTTCATATGATATGGTAGAAATTTATTTGATCGAAGAAGAAATAATTTGTCAAGATTATTAGCAAAGAATAAAAAAGAAAATAATGACACATATTTCTTGAATGATAGCAATATGATAAAAAACAGATATTATTTGGAAAGTAATGTCGCATAGAAAGAAAACGTCTTAAATAAAGGAGAACTTCAAATTTATTTGTCAAGACCATAATTTGCATTATTAGCAAGAAAATAAAAAAAAGACAAAAACACATATAAATATTTTTTGATGATAGCTCATATGATATGGTACGATATTATTTGGAAAGTAATGTCGCATTTCGGAAGAAAAACGTCTTAAATATAGGAAACTTCAAATTTATTTGTCAAGAAAATTTGCATTAAAAGAAATAAAAAAAAAGAAAAAAGAGGGGAATGACACTTATTTTTTGATGAAAGCTCTTAAATGATAATTCAAAACGATATTAGAGAAATTTTGGAAATATAGGAAAAATTTTCAAATTATTTGAAAGACCATAAATTTTGATACATTGGGAAAGAAACAGTCTTTGAAAATAGGAAACTTCAGAAATTTATTTGGGAAGACAAAATTTGATAGAAAGGAAAGAATTAAAAAAGAAAATGACTTATTTCTTGAAGAAAGGAGGAAGATGATATGGTACGATATTATTTGGAAAGAAATGTCGCAATTTCGAAAAAAACGTCTTAAATATAGGAAAACAAAAATTTATTTGTCAAGACCATAATTTGCATTATTAGCAAAGAAAAGAAAAATAATGAAAGGGATGATAGAATGATAGAATGATATTATTTGGAAAGAAACAGAGCAAAAGGAAAAAAACGAAAAATATAGGAAACTTCAAATTTATTTGTCAAGAAAGGAAATTATTAGCAAAGAAAGAAAAATAATGACACTTATTTCTTGATGATAGCTCATATGATATGGTACGATATTATTTGGAAAGTAATGTCGCATTTCGGAAGAAAAAACGTCTTAAAGTAGGAAACTTCAAATTTATTTGGAAAGACCATAATTTGCATTTTATTAGCAAAGAAGAAAAAAACAATGAAATAAATGATAGCTCATAGGAAGAATGGAAAGATATTATTTTGAAATAATTCGCATTTCAAGGAAAAAAACGTCAAAAATAAAAAAAACAGAAATTTATTTGACGGGAAGACCATAATTTGCATTATTAGCAAAGAAAAAAAGAAACAATGACACTTATTTCTTGATGATAGCTCATATGATATGGTACGATATTATTTGGAAAGTAATGTCGCATTTCGGAAGAAAAAACGTCTTAAATATAGGAAACTTCAAATTTATTTGTCAAAACCATAATTTGCATTATTAAAAAAAGAATAAAAAAGCCCACAATGATTTTTATTTCTTGATGATAGCTCATATGATATGGTACGATATTATTTGGAAAGAAATGTCGCATTTCGGAAAAAAAACGAAATTAAATATAGGAAACTTCAAATTTATTTGTCAAGACCATAATTTGCATTATTAGCAAAGAAAATAAAAAAGAAACAATGACACTTATTTCTTGATGATAGCTCATATGATATGGTACGATATTATTTGGAAAGAAATGTCGCATTTCGGAAGAAAAAACGTCTTAAATATAGGAAACTTCAAATTTATTTGAAAGAAAGACCATAATTTGCATTATTAGCAAAAGAAAAAAAAAAAGCCCACAATGACAAAGATATTTCTTGATGATAGGAAATGATATGGAACGATATTAGAGAAAGTAATGAAAGGGAAGAAAAAAAAAGAAATATGGTCTTAAATAGAGCAAAAGAAGGAAACTTATTTCAAATTTTTTATTATTTTGAAAGATGTCCACAAATTGGATGAAAAGGAAATTATTTTCAAGACCAAAGAAAGAAAGAAAAAAAGAAATGACACTTATTTTGATGATAGCTCATATGATATGGTACGATATTAAAGAAAGCAAATGTCGCATTTCGGAAACAAAAACGTCTTAAATATAGGAAACTTCAAATTTATTTGTCAAGACCATAATTTGCATTATTAGCAAAAGAATAAAAAGCCCACAATGACACTTATTTCTTGATGATAGCTCATATGATATGGTACGATATTATTTGGAAAGTAATGTCGCATTTGGGAAGAAAAACGTCTTAAATATAGGAAACTTAAATTTAAAGACCATAATTTGATTATTAAAAGAAAAAAAGAATGACACTTATTTTTGATGATAAAGCTCATATGATATGGTACGATATTAAGAAAGAAAATTTTGGAAGAAAACGTCTTAAATATAGGAAACTAAGAAAAATTTATTTAAAGAAAAGGAGGAAGACCATAATTTGCATTATTAGCAAAGAAAAAAAAAAGCCCACAATGACACTTATTTGATGATAGCTCATATGATATGGTACGATATTATTTGGAAAGAAATGTCGCATTTCGGAAGAAAAAACGTCTTAAATATAGGAAACTTCAAATTTATTTGTCAAGACCATAATTTGCATTATTAGCAAAGAAAAAAAAGCCCACAATGACACTTATTTCTTGATGATAGCAAGATATGGTACGATAGCAAAATTTCGGAAGAAAACGTCTTAAATATTAGGGAAACTTCAAATTTATTTGTCAAGACCATAATTTGAAATTATTAGCAAAGAAGAAAAAAAGCCCACAATGACACTTATTTCTTGATGATATATGATATGGAAACGATATTATTTGGAAAGTAATGTCGCATTTCGGAAAAAAAAACGTCTTAAATATAGGAAACTTCAAATTTATTTGTCAAGACCATAATTTGCATTATTAGCAAAAAAAAAAAAGCCCACAATGAATTTATTTTGATGATAAGAATATGATAGGTACGATATTATTTTGAAAGTAATGAGAATTAAAATAATGTCGCATTTCGGAAGAAAACGTCTTAAATATAGGAAACTTCAAATTTATTTGTCAAGACCATAATTTGCATTATTAAAAAGAAAAGAAAAAAAATGAAATTTTATTTGGATGAAGCTCAAAGATATGGTACGATATTATTTGGAAAAATGATTATTTGGAAGAAAACGTCTTAAATATAGGAAACTTCAAATTTATTTGTCAAGACCATAATTTGCATTATTAGAAAAAGAATAAAAGCCCACAATGACAGATTTCTTGATGATAGCTCATATGATATGGTACGATATTATTTGGAAAGTAATGTCGCATTTCGGAAGAAAACGTCTTAAATAAAGAAAACTTCAAATTTATTTGTCAAGACCATAATTTGCATTATTAGCAAAAAGAATAAAAAAAGAAAAACAATGACAGATATTTTTGATGATAGCTCAAATGATATGGAACGATATTATTTGGAAAGTAATGAGAAATCGGAAGAAAATTTTAAATAAGGAAAAAAATTTGTCAAGTCTGAAATATTAGCAAAGAATAAAAAAACAGATGATAAAAGAAAAAAAAGTAATGTCGCATTTCGGGAAGAAAACGTTCAAAATATTTCAAATTTATTTGTCAAGAAAAATTTGCATTATTAGCAAAGAAAAAAGAACAATGACACATATTTTTGATGATAGCTCTTGAAATGATATGGTACGATATTATTTGGAAAGTAATGTCGCATTCGGAAGAAAACGTCTTAAATATAGAAACTTCAAATTTATTTGTCAAGACCATAATTTGCATTATTAGCAAAGAAAAAAAACAATGACAGAATTTTTTGATGATAGAATGAACAATGATATTATTTGAAAGTAATGTCGCATTTTGGAAGAAAAAGTCTTAAATATAGGAAACTTCAAATTTATTTGTCAAGACCATAATTTGCATTATTAGCAAAGAGAGAAATAAATGAGGATGATAAAGATAACGATATTATTTGGAAAGTAATGTCGCATTTCGGAAGAAAAAACGTCTTAAATAGAAAAACTTCAAATTTATTTGTCAAGACCATAATTTGCATTATTAGCAAAGAAAAAAAAAGCCCACAATGACACTTATTTCTTGATGATAGCTCATATGATATGGTACGATATTATTTGGAAAGTAATGAGAAATAAAGAAAAGGTCTTAAATATAGGAAACTTCAAATTTATTTGTCAAGACCATAATTTGCATTATTAGCAAAAAAACACAAAATTTATTTTTGATGATAGCTCATATGATATGGTACGATATTATTTGGAAAGTAATGTCGCATTCGGAAGAAAAAACGTCTTTAAATATAGGAAACTTCAAATTTATTTGTCAAGACCATAATTTTTGATACATTGGGCAAGAAAAAGAGCAAAAAGAAAAACGTCTTAAAATAGGAAAAATTCAAGACCATAATTTGCATTATTAGAAAGAAAAGAAAAAGGACGATATTATTTGAAATGAAATGATTTCTTGATGATAGCTCATATGATATGGAACGATATTATTTGGAAAGAAATGGTCGCATATTCGGAAAAAAACGTCTTAAATATAGGAAACTTCAAATTTATTTGTCAAGACCATAATTTGCATTATTAGCAAAGAAAAAAAAAGCCCACAATGACAGGGAGGAAGATTTCTATGATTGGATGATATCATATGAAAGAAAATGGCAAAAGAAAAAAAAACAGAAATTTTAAGGGGAAGACAAAGATTTGGAAGAAAAACGTCTTAAATAGAGGAAATTTCAAATTTATTTGAAGAAAGAAATAATTTGATTATTGGGCAAGCAAAAAAAGAAAAAAACAATGACAATTTTGAGGATGATAGAACAAAGATATGGAAAGGAAATTATTTGGAAAGTAATGAGAGAAGAAAAACGAAATATAGGAAACTTCAAATTTATTTGTCAAGACCATAATTTGCATTAGAAGCAAAGAAAAAAAAAAACAATGACAGAAATTTCTTTGATGATAGCTCATATGATATGGTACGATATTATTAGAAAGTAATGTCGCATTTCGGAAGAAAAACGTCTTAAATATAGGAAAGAAAATTTGTCAAGATAAATTATTAGCAAAGAATAAAAAGGAACAATGACATTTATTTTTGATGATACATATGATATGGCATGATATTATTTGAAAGTAAGCAAAAGAAAAAAAAAAATAGGAAATTTATTTGAGACCATAATTTGCATTATTAGCAAAGAAAAGGAAATGATTATTTTGATGAAAGATATGGTACGATATTATTTGGAAAGAAATGTCGGAAGAAAGAAAACGTCTTAAATATAGGAAACTTCAAATTTATTTGTCAAAAGAAAAATAATTTGCATTATTAGCAAAAGAAAAAAAAGCCCACAATGAAACTTTTATTTCTTTTGATTAGCTCAAATGATATGAGAGAAATATTTGGAAAGGGAGGAAAGTAAAATGTCAAATTTATTTGCATACATTGGGCAAGAAAAAAAGACAATGAAAAAAAAAAAAACAGAAATTTTTTGTCTTAAATAAGAACTAAATTTATTTGATAGAAAGGAAATTAGCAAAGAAAAGAAAAAAGAAATGACACTTATTTTTTGATGATAGCTCATAAGATATGGTGCGATATTATTTGGAAAACATCTTTAAAAAGAAATTTGTCAAGCAAAAAGAAAAAAAACGATATAAATGATAAAGATTTCGGAAGAAAACGTCTTAAATATAGGAAACTTCAAATTTATTTGTCAAGACCATAATTTGATTAAGAAAAGAAAGAAAAAAGCCCACAATGACACATATTTTTTGATGATAGCTCATATGATATGGTACGATATTATTTGGAAAGTAATGTCGCAAAAGAAAAAAAAGTCTTAAATTTGAGGGAAGAACAAATTTATTTGTCAAGACCATAATTTGCATTAAGAAAGAAAAGAGAAATGAAATTTCTTTGATGATAAAGGATGATATGAACGATATTATTTGAAAGTAATGTCGCAAGAACAGAAACGTCTTAAAAAAAAACTTCAAAATTTGTCAAGACCATAATTTGGGAAGGACAAAGAAAATTTGACACAATGGAAATGATTTTATTTCTTGATGAGAAATAAAGAAAGGGAGGAAGAAAGGAAAGTAATGATACATTGGGAAGAAAAAAAAAAAAAAAAAACTTAAATATGAGGGGAAGGACAAAGATTTAAAGAAAGGAAATGACCAGAAATTTTGAGGCGAAGTCAAAAGAAAAAAAGCCCAAAATGACACTTATTTTTGATGATAGCTCATATGATATGGAAACGAAGATTTGAAAAAGTAATGTCGCATTGGGAAGAAAAAAAAATATAGGAAAAAAAAAATTTATTTGTCAAGACCAAGATTTGATATTATTAGGAAAAGATTAAAAAGAAATGAGAAATATTTCTTGATGAGGAAGAGAAAGATATGGTTTGATATTATTGGGCAAGAAACAGAGCAATTTCGGAAAAAAATCAGAAATTTTAGGAAACTTCAAAGATTTGTCAAGAAATAAAATGATTTAAGAAAAAGAAAGAGATGAAATAAAGAAAGGATGAAGAAAGAAATGGTACGATATTATTTGGAAAGAAACAGAGCAAAAGAAAAAAAACAGAAATTTAAAGGGAAGGAAAAAAATTTATTTGTCAAAGGAAATGAAAAGAAAGAAAGATGAAGAAATAAAAAAGAAAAGAAAGAAGGAACACATATTTGGGTCAAGAAATAGAGCAAAAAAAAAAAAAACATTTTGAGGGGAGCAAAAATGATAAAAAACAGATATTATTTGGAAAGAAATGACGCATTTTGGAAGAAAAATGTCTTTTAAAGAAAGAGAAACTTCAAAGAAAGGGTCAAGAGAAATAATTTGATTATTAGCAAAGAAAAGAAAAGAAAAAAAAAAAACAGAATTTTTGATGATAGCTCAAAGATTTGGATACGATAGGATTTGAAAGAAAGAAAGAGAGAAATAAAAAAGGTCTTAAATAAAGGAAAAGTTGATACATTGGTCAAGAACCAGAGCATTAAAGAAAAAAAAAAGAAATTTTGAGGGGAAGGACAAATTTTTGATAGATAGCTCATATGAAAAGAGAGAATGATATTATTTGGAAAAGAAAATGGATACATTGGGAAGAAAAACGTCAAAAAAAAAGGAAACAGAAATTTATTTGTCAAGACCATAATTTGCATTATTAGCAAAGAAAAAAAAAAAACAATGAATATTTCTTGATGATAGAAGAAATGAAATGGTACGATAATTTGGAAAGTAATGTCCAAAAGAAAAAAAAACAGTCTTAAATAGGGAAACTTCAAATTTATTTGTCAAGACCATAATTTGCATTATTAGCAAAGAAAAGAAAAGCCCACAATGACAAAATTTTGATGATAGAAATGATATTGATATTGGGCAAGAAAATGAGCAAAAGAAAAATAGGGAAACAGAAATTTTTTGTCAAGACCATAATTTGATTAGCAAAGAATAAAAAGGACAATGATTATTTCTTGATGAGAGAAATATGATATGGAGGAAGAAAGAAAGAAGTAATGATACATTTCGGAAGAAAAAGAGCAAAAAAAAAAAAACTTCAAATTTATTTGTCAAGATAAAATTTTGATAGAAAAAGGAAATGATTAAAAAAGAAAGAATGAAATAAAGAAAGGATGAAGAAAGAAAGAAAAGTTGATACATTGGGAAAGAAAATTTATTTGTCAAGAGCAAAAAAAAAAAAAAAAGAACAAAGATGATATCATATGAAAGGAAATGATTAAAAAAAGAAAGAGAAGAAAAATAAAAAAAGGAGGAAGAAAGAAAGATTTAAGACAAAACAGGTAGCAAAAATAAAAAAAATGACAATGAAACTGATAAATTGATATGGCATGAAATTATTTGAAAGAAAAAACTTAAATATAGGAAATTTTATTTGGAAGAATAATTTGATTCGATAGAAAGGAATGAAAAAGAAGAAATAAAGAGAAATTTAAAGAAAGGAGGAAGAAAGAAAAAAGTTGATACATTTGCAAGAAACAGAGCAAAAGAAAAAAAAGCCCAATAATGACACATTTTTTGATGATAGCTCATATGATATGGTACGATATTATTTGAAAGTAATGTCATTTCGGAAGAAAAAACGTCTTAAATATAGGAAACTCAAATTTATTTGTCAAGACCATAATTTGCATTATTAGCAAAAAGAATAAAAAGCCTACAATGACACTTATTTTTGATGATAGCTCATATGATATGGTATGATATTATTTGAAAGTAATGTCGCATTCGGAAGAAAAACGTCTTAAATATAGGAAACTTCAAATTTATTTGTCAAGACCATAATTTGCATTATTAGCAAAGAATAAAAGCCCACAATGACACTTCCTATTTCTTGATGATATCATATGATATGGTACGATATTATTTGGAAAGTAATGTCGCATTTCGGAAGAAAAACGTCTTAAATATATGGAAACTTCAAATTTATTTGTCAAGACCATAATTTGTATTATTAGCAAAGAAAAAAAAGCCCACAATGACATTTTATTTTTTGATGATAGCTCATATGATATGGTACGATATTATTTGGAAAAATGCATTTCGGAAGAAAAACGTCTTAAATATAGGAAACTTCAAATTTATTTGTCAAGACCATAATTTGTATTATTAGCAAAAGAAAAAAAAAAGCCTACAATGACACTTATTTCTTGATGATAGCTATATGATATGGTACGATATTATTTGGAAAGTAATGTCGCATTTCGGAAGAAAACGTCTTAAATATAGGAAACTTCAAATTTATTTGTCAAGACCATAATTTTCATTATTAGCAAAGAAAAAAAAGCCTACAATGACACTTATTTCTTGATGATAGCTCATAAGGATATGGTACGATATTATTTGGAAAGTAATGTCGCATTTCGGAAGAAAAACGTCTTAAATATAGGAAACTTAAATTTATTTGTCAAGACCATAATTTGTATTATTAGCAAAAGAACAAAAAGCCCACAATGACATATTTTTTTGATGATAGCTCATATGATATGGTACGATATTATTTGGAAAGTAATGTCGCATTTCGAAGAAAAATGTCTTAAATATAGGAAACTTAAATTTATTTGTCAAGACCATAATTGCATTATTAGGAAGAATAAGCTCCAACAATGACACATATTTTTGGATGATAGCTCATGATATGGTGGCTATAATATTTGGAAAGTAATGTCGCATTTCGGAAGAAAACGTCTTAAATATAGGAAACTAAATTTATTTGTCAAGACCATAATTTGCATTATTATAAAAGAATAAAAAAAAGCCTACAATGATACTTATTTCTTGATGATAGCTCATATGATATGGTGGTACGATATTATTTGGAAAGTAATGTCGCTTTCGGAAGAAAACGTCTTTAAATATAGGAAACTTCAAATTTATTTGTCAAGACCATAATTTGCATTAGCAAAAGAATAAAAAAGCCCTAATGACACTCCTTATTCTTTGATGATAGCTCATATGATATGGAAGGATATTATTTTGAAAGTAATTTCGTATTTCGGAAGAAAATGTCTTAAATATGGGAAACTTCAAATTTATTTGTCAAGACCATAATTAGCATTATTAGCAAAGAATAAAAAAAAACAATGACACTTATTTCTTTGATGATAGCCTCATATGATATGGTACGATATTATTTGGAAAGTAATGTCACATAAATATAGGAAGACCATAATTTGCATTATTAGTAAAAGAATAAAAGCCCACAATGACACTTATTTCTTGATGATAGCTCATATGATATGGTACGATATTATTTGAAAGTAATGTCGCATTTCGAAGAAAAACGTCTCAAATATAGGAAACTTCAAATTTATTTGTCAAGACCATAATTTGCATTATTAGCAAAGAAAAAAAAAGCCCACAATGACACTTATTTTTTGATGATAGCTCATATGATATGGTACGATATTATTTGAAAGTAATGTCGCATTCGGAAGAAAAAAACGTCTATTTGGAAACTTCATTATTAGCAAAGAACAAAAAACACAATTTTCCTTCGATGATACTATAATTTGCATTATTGAAAAAAAAAAAAAAAAAGCCCAAGAAAAAACTGAAATAGGATACAAATTTATTTTCATAATTTGCACATGATTGATATGCTTCTTTTGGATGATAGATAGATATGGTACGATATTATTTGGAAAGTAATGTCGCATTTCGAAGAAAACGTCTTAAATATAGGAAACTTCAAATTTATTTGTCAAGACCATAATTTGCATTATTAGCAAAGAATAAAAAAAGCCCACAATGACACTTTATTTTCTTTTGGATGATAGCCTCATATGATATGGTACGATATTATTTGAAAGTAATGCTGCATTTCGGGAAGAAAAACGTCTTAGAATTTAGGAAACTTCAAATTTATTTGTCAAGACCATAATTTGCATTATATTATTAAAGAACAAAAAAGCCTAACGATGACACTTATTTCTTGATGATAGCTCATATGATATGGCATGATATTTTGGTGCAATGTCACATTTCGAAGAAAAGTCTTAAATATAGGAAACTTTCAAATTTATTTGTCAAGACCATAATTTGCATTATTAGTAAAGAATAAAAAAGCCCACAATGACACATATTTTTGGATGATAGCTCATAAGATATGGTAACGATTATTTGAAAAGTAATGTCGCATTTCGAAGAAAAACGTCTTAAATAGAACCCCTAAATTTATTTGTCAAGACCATAATTTGCATTATTAGCAAAGAAAAAAAATCCTACAATGACACTATTTATTTGATGATAGCTCATATGATATGGCATGATATTATTTGAAAGTATGTCGCATTCGGAAGAAAAGTCTTAAATAGGAAATTTCAAATTATTTGTCAAGACCATAATTTGTATTATTAAAAAAGAAAAAGTTAATGACACAATGACATATGATATATGATATTATAATGTTTATCGGAAGAAATATGGTACGAAATATTATTTGTCAAGAAAGCTATTAGCAAAGAAATGTCGCAATGAAGAAAAACATATGATATTAAATTATAGGAAATTTCTGGAAGAAAAATTTATTTGTGGAAACTATAATTTGCATTATTAGCAAAGAATAAAAAGCCTACAATGACATTTATTTCTTTGATGATAGCTCATATGGATATGGTACGATATTATTTGAAAGTAATGTCGCATTTCGGAAGAAAAAAAACGTCTTAAATATAGGAAACTTCAAATTTATTTGTCAAGAATTATAATTTGCATTATTAGCAAAGAATAAAAAGCCCACAATGATACCTTTATTTCTTTTGATGATAGCTCATATGATATGGTACGATATTATTTGAAAGTAATGTCGCATTTCGGAAGAAAAACGTCTTTAAATATAGGAAACTCAAATTTATTTGTCAGACTCATAATTTGCATTTATTAAAGAAAAAAAAAGCCCACAATGACACTTATTTCTTGATGATAGCTCATAAGGATATGGTACGATATTATTTGAAAGTATGTCGCATTTCGGAAGAAAAACTTAAATATAGGAAACTTCAAATTTATTTGTCAAGACTATAATTTGTATTATTAGCAAAAGAAGAAAAAGCCACAATGACACATATATTTTGATGATAGCTCATATGATATGGTACGATATTATTTGAAAGTAATGCCGCATTTCGGGAAGAAAAACGTCTTAAATATAGGAATTTAAATTTATTTGTCAAGACCATAATTTGCATTTTTAGCAAAGAAATAAAAAGCCTACAATGACACTTTTATTTCTTTTGATGATAGCTCATATGATATGGTACGATATTATTTGGAAAGTAATGTCGCATTTCGGAAGAAAAAATGTCTTAAATATAGGAAACTTCAAATTTATTTGACAAGACCATAATTTTGTATTATTAGCAAGAATAAAAAGCCCACAATGACACATTATTTCTTGGATGATAGCCTCATATGATATGGTACGATATTACGGGAAAGTAATGTTTATTCGGAAAGAAAACGTCTTAAATATAGGAAATTTCAAATTTATTTGTCAAGACTCATAATTTGCATTTTAGCAAAGAAAGAAAACTTACAATGACACATTATTTTGATGATAGCTCATATGATATGGTACGATATTATTTGGGAAAGTAATGTCGCATTTCTTGGAAGAAAAACGTTCTAAATATTGGAAATTTCAAATTTATTTGTCAAGACCATAATTTGCATTATTAGCAAAGAAAAGAAAATGACCTTATTTCTTGATGTACAATGACATGGCATTTTACTTTGTAATGATGAAGAAAAACTTTAAATATAGGAAACTTCAAATTTATTTATGGTACGATAATTTTATTTAGCAAAGAAAAGTAATGACATTTCGGAAGAAAAAGTAATTTCTTCAAAGAAAATATATAGAAACTTCAAATTTATTTGTCAAGACCATAATTTGCATTATTAGCAAAGAAAAAAAGCCCACACAATGACACTTATTTCTTGGATGATAGCCTATATGATATGGTACGACATTATTTGAAAGTAATGTTTACTTTTCGGAAGAAAAAATGTCTTAAATATAGGAAACTCAAATTTATTTGTCAAGAACCATAATTTGTATTATTAGCAAAGAACAAAGCCTACAATGACACATATTTTGATGAGGTCATATGATAATGGCATGATATTATTTGGAAAAAGTAATGTCGCATTTCGGAAGAAAACGTCTAAATATAGGAAACTTCCAAATTTATTTGTCAAGACATAACCTGTTTTTATTAGCAAAGAAAAGAAAAGCCCACAATGACACTTATTTCTTGGATGATAGATAGATCTGGTACGATATTATTTAATGTCGATTTCGAAGAAAACGTCTTTAAATGATCAAATTATTTGAAAAGTACATTAGCAAAGAAAAGAAAGCCCACAATGACACTTATTTCGCTCATATGATCTGGTACGATATTAGAAAAATGTCGGGTCTGTCTTAAATATAGGAAACTTCAAATTTATTTGTCAAGACCATAATTTGCATTATTATAAAAAAGAAAAGAAAAGCCCACAATGACACTCTATTTTTGATGATAGCTCATATGATATGGCATGATATTATTTGGAAAGCAATGTCGCATTTCGGAAGAAAACGTCTAAATATAGAAACTTCAAATTTATTTGTCAAGACCATAATTTGCATTATTAGGCAAAAGAAAAGAAAAGCCCACAATGACACTTATTTTTGATGATAGCCATATGATATGGTACGATATTATTTGGAAAGTAATGTCGCGTACCGGAAGAAAAACGTCTTAAATATAGGAAACTTCAAAATTTATTTGTCAAGACTATATTTGCATTATTAAAGAAAAAAGCCCACAATGACACTTATTTCTTTTGATATAGCTCATATGATATGGTACGATATTATTTGAAAGTAATGTCACATTTCGGAAGAAAAAACGTCTTAAATATAGGAAATTTCAAATTTATTTGTCAAGACCATAATTTGCATTATTAGGCAAAGAAAAAAAAAGCCTAATGACACTTATTTCTGATGATAGCTCATAAGGATATGGCATGATATTATTTGGAAAGTAATGTCGCATTTCGGAAGAAAAACGTCTTAAAATATAGGAAACTTAAATTTATTTGTCAAGACCATAATTTGTATTATTAGCAAAAGAAAAAAAGCCCACAATGACACTTTCATTTCTTTGATGATAGCCATATGATATGGTACGATATTATTTGAAAGTAATGTCGCATTTTCGGAAGAAAACGTCTTAAATATAGGAAACTTCAAATTTATTTGTCAAGACCATAATTTGCATTATTAGTAAAAAAAAAGAAAAGCCTAACAATGACACTTTATTTCTTGATGATAGCTCATATGATATGGGCATGATATTATTTGAAAGTAATGCTGCATTTCGGAAGAAAACGTTCTAAATATAGGAAAACTTCAAATTTATTTGAAGTCACACTATAATTCCAGAATTATTAGCAAAAGAAAGAAAGTGCTCAATAATGAATTTTATTTCTGATGATAGCTCATATGATATGGCATGATATTATTTGAAAGCATGTCCATTTTCGGAAGAAGAAAAACGTCTTAAATTTATAGGAAATTTCAAATTTATTTGTCAAGACTATAATTTGCATTATTATAAAAGAACAAAAAAAAAGCCCATAAATGACACTTTATTTCTGATGATAGCTCATAAGGATATGGTACGATATTATTTGAAAGTAATGTCACATTTCGAAGAAAACGTCTTAAATATAGGAAACTTCAAATTTATTTGTCAAGACTATAATTTGCATTATTAGCAAAAGAAAGAAAAGCCCACAATGACACATATATTTTGATGATAGCTCATATGATATGTACGATATTATGATGGAAGGAAACGTCTTAAATATAGGAAAGCAAATTTATTTGTTTAAGACCATAATTTGCATTATTAGTAAAGAAAAGAAAAATCTACAATAAATTTCTTGATGATAGCGAAACGATATCAATTTATTTGTCTTAAATATAGAAACTTGAAATTTATTTGTCACTTCATAATTAGCATTATTAGCAAAAAGGAAAAAAGCCCACAATGACACTTATTTCTTGGATGATAGCTCATATGATATGGTACGATATTATTTTAAAAGTAATGTCGCATTTCGGAAGAAAACGTCTTAAATATAGGAAACTTAAAATTTATTTGTCAAGACCATAATTTTGCATTTATTAGCAAAGAATAAAAAAATGATACACAATGATACATGTTATTTTTGATGGAAGAAAACAGTTGAAGAGAGAAACTCAATCTATTTATGATATGGTACAATGACACTTATTTATTTGGAAAGTAATGGCATGATATTATTTCGGAAGAAAACTTAAAATATAGGAAACTTCTCAAATTTATTTGTCAAGACCATAATTTGTATTATTAGCAAAGAAAAAAAAAAGCCTACAATGACACTTATTTCTTTTGATGATAGCTATATGATATGGTATGATATTATTTGGAAAAGTAATGTCTATTTTCGAAGAAAAAAATGTCTTAAATATAGAAACTTCAAATTTATTTGTCAAGACCATAATTTGTATTTTTAGCAAAGAAGAAAAAAAGCCCATAAATGAACATATTTCTTTGATGATAGCCCATAAGGATATGGTACGATATTATTTGAAAGTAATGTCGCATTTCTGGAAGAAAACGTCTTAAATATAGGAACTTTCAAATTTTTTTGTCAAGACCATAATTGCATTTTAGGCAAAGAATAAAAAAGCCCACAATGACACTTATTTTTGATGATATTCTCATATGATATGGTATGATATTATTTGAAAGTAATGTCACATTTCGAAGAAAAAAACGTCTAAATATAGGAAACTTCAAATTTATTTGTCAAGACTATAATTTGCATTTAGCAAAGAAAAGAAAAGCCCACAATGACATATATTTCCTTTTGATGATAGCCTCATATGATATGGTACGATATTATTTTGGAAAGTAACGTTTACTTCTCGGAAGAAAAACTTTAAATATAGGAACTTCAAATTTATTTACTAAGACCATAATTAGTATTATTAGCAAAGAACAAAGCCTTACAATGACACATATTTCTTGATGATGTTCAAGGCGATATGGGTACGATATTATTTGAAAGTAATGTCGCATTTCGGAAGAAAAACGTCTTTAAAATTAAGGAAACTTCAAATTTATTGTCAAGACCATAATTTGTATTATTAGCAAAGAAAAGAAAAAGCCCACAATGACACTTATTTTGGATGATAGCTCATGATCTGGTACGATATTATTTGGAAAGTAATGTCAAAGAAAAACGTCTTAAATATAGGAAACTCAAATTTTAGAATCATAATCGCACCGCATTATTAGCAAAAGAATAAAAAAGCCCACAATGACACTTTATTTCTTGATGATAGCTCATATGATATGGCATGATATTATTTGAAAGTAATGTCGCATTTCGGAAGAAAAACGTCTTAAATATAGGAAACTTCATTATTTGTCAAGACCATAATTTGCATTATTACAAAAGAAAGAAAAAGCCTAATGAAGTTAATTTATTTCTTTGATGATAGCTCATATGATATGGTACGATATTATTTGATATTCGCATTTGAAAAACGTCTTAAATAGAAACTTCAAATTTATTTATCAAGATATAATTTGCATTATGGAATAAAAAAGCCCACAATAAAACGTCTTAAATATTATTTGGAAAGAAATCTCGCATTTCGGAAGAAAAAACGTCTTAATATGAGCTTCAAATTTGTCAAAGACCATAATTTGTATTATTAGCAAAAAGATAAAAAGCCCACAATGACACTTATTTCTTTGATGATAGCTCATGATATGAATTTTTATTTTGAAAGTAATGTCGCATTTCGAAGAAAAAACGTTCTTTAAATATAGGAAACTTCAAATTTATTGTCAAGACCAATTTACATTATTATAAAAGAATAAAAAGCCCACAATGACATATTTCTTGATACGATAGCTCATATGATATAATTTTGATATTATTTGCTAATGTCGCATTGAAGAAAAACGTCTTTAAATATGAAACTTCAAATTTATTTGTCAAGACCATAATTTGCATTATTAACCAAGCAAAGAAAAAAAAGCCCTAATGACACATATTTCTTGATGATAGCTCATATGATGGTACGATTATTATTGGAAAGTAATGTCGCATTTCGGAAAAAAACAATCTTAAATATAGGAAACTTCAAATTTATTTTCCAAGACCATAATTTGCATTATTAGTAAAGAAAAAAAGCCCATAATGACACTTATTTCTTGATAGCTCATATGATATGGTACGATATTATTTGGAAGTGTCGCATTTCGGAAAACGTCTTAAATATAGAGAAACTTCAAATTTATTTGTCAAGACCATAATTTGCATTTTAGTAAAGAATAAAACCCCGTTAATGAATTATTTCTTGACGATAGCTCATATGATATGGTACGATATTATTTGAAAGTAATGTCGCATTTCGGAAGAAAAAACGTCTTAAATATAGAAAAAGCAATTTAATTGTCAAGACCATACTTTGTATTTATGTAAAAAGAATAAAAAGCCTACAATGACACTTATTTTTGATGATAGCTCATATGATATGGTACGATATTTGGAAAGTGAATGTCGCATTTCGGAAGAAAACGTTCTTAAATATAGGAAACTAAATTTATTTGTCAAGACCATAATTTGTATTATTAGCAAAGAATAAAAAATGACACAATTATTTCTTGATGATTTTTCATATGATGGTACGATATTATTTGAAAGTAAATGTCGCATTTCGGAAGAAAAACGTCTTAAATATAGAAACTTCAAATTTATTTATCAAGACCATAATTTGCATTGCTAGCAAAGAAAAAAAGCCCATAATGACACTTATTTCTTGATGATAGCTCATATGATATGGTACGGTATTATTTGGAAATTAATGTCGCATTTCGAAGAAAAACGTCCGAATATAGGAAACTTCTAAATTTATTTGTCAAGACCATAATTTGCATTATTAGCAAAAGAATAAAAAAGCCATGTCGATACTTATTTCTTGATGATAGCTCATATGATGTAATTTTATTATTTGGAAAGTAATGTCGCATTTTGAAGAAACGTCTTAAATATAGGAAACTTCAAATTTATTTATCAAGACCATAATTGCATTATTAGCAAAGAATAAAAAAGCCCTAATGACACATATTTCTTGATGATAGCTCATATGATATAAGTACGATATTATTTGGAAAGTAATGTCGCATTTGAAGAAAACGTCTTAAATATAGGAAACTTCAAATTTATTTGTCAAGACTATAATTGCATTATTATTAAAGCAAAAGAAAAGAAAAAGCCCACAATGACACCTCTTATTTCTTGATGATAGCTCATATGATATGGTACGATATTATTTTGAAAGTAATGTCGCATTTCGGAAGAAAACGTCTTAATATAGGAAAATTAAATTATTTGTCAAGACCATAATTTGCATTATTAACAAAGAAAAAAAAGCCAATGACACTTATTTCTTTGCATATGATAGGTACGATATTATTGATAATGTCGCATTTCCGGAAGAAAACATCTTAATTTTGGGAAATTTATTTGTCAGACCATAATTTGCATTAATGTAAAAGAAAAGAAAAAAACGACATATTTCTTAGCTCATATGATATGGAAACTTCAAATTTATTTGGAAAAAACGATCAAAAGACCAAATTTATTTATCAAGACATTATTAGCAAAGAAAAGAAAAGCCCACAATGACACTTATTTCTTGATGATAGCTCATAGGATATGGTACGATATTATTTCGAGTAATGTCGCATTTCGGAAGAAAAACGTCTTAAATATGGAAACTTCAAATTTATTTGTCAAGACTATAATTTGCATTATTAGGCAAAGAATAAAAAAGCCCACAATGACACATATTTCTTGATGATAGCTCATGATATGGTACGATATTATTTGGAAAGTAATGTCGCATTCGGAAGAAAAAACGTCTTTAAATATGGAAAACTTCAAATTTATTTGTCAAGACCATAATTTGCATTATTAACCCGAACAAAAAGCCCTGTTACTTATTTTTGATGATAGCTCATATGATATGGTACGATATTATTTGGATAGTAATAATGTCGCATTTCAGGAAAAAAACGTCTTAAATGGTGAAACTTCAAATTTATTTGTCAAGACCATAATTGCATTATTAGCAAAGAAAAAAAAGCCCACAATGACACTTATTTTTTGATGATAGCTCATATGATATGGTACGATATTATTTGGAGCAATGTCGCATTTCGGAAGCAAAACGTCTTAAATATAGGAAAACTTCAAATTTATTTGTCAAGACCATAATTTGCATTATTAGCAAAGAATAAAAAAGTCAATAATGACACTTATTTCTTGATGATAGCTCATATGATATGGTACGATATTATTTGGAAAGTAATGTCGCATTTCTAGCGGAAGAAAAAACGTCTTAAATATAGTGAAAACTTCAAATTTATTTGTCAAGACCTATAATTTGCATTATTAGCAAAGATAAAAAAGCCCACTGACACTTATTTCTTGATGATAAATCATATGATATGGGTAAGATATTATTTGGAAAGTAATGTCGCATTTCGGAAGAAAATGTCTTAAATAGGGAAACTTCAAATTTATTTGTCAAGACCATAATTTATTATTAGGCAAAGAAAAGAAAAATTCATTAACATTAATTTATTTCTTGATGATAGCTCATATGATATGGTACGATATTATTTGAAAGTATCGCATTTCGAAGAAAATGTCTTAAATATAGGAAACTTCAAATTTATTTGTCAAGACCATAATTTGCATTATTAGCAAAGAAAAAAAAAAGCCCACAATGACACTTATTTTCTTGATGATAGCTCATATGATATGGTACGATATTATTTGGAAAGTAATGTCGCATTTCGGAAGAAAAAACGTCTTAAATATAGGAAACTTCAAATTTATTTGTCAAGACCATAATTTGCATTATTAGCAAAGAAAAAAAAAAGCCCACAATGACACTTATTTTATTTGATGATAGCTCATATGATATGGTACGATATTATTTGGAAAGTAATGTCGCATTTCGGAAGAAAAACGTCTTAAATATAGGAAACTTCAAATTTATTTGTCAAGACCATAATTTGCATTATTAGCAAAGAAAAAAAAAGCCCACAATGACACTTATTTCTTGATGATAGCTCATATGATATGGTACGATATTATTTGGAAAGTAATGTCGCATTTCGGAAGAAAAACGTCTTAAATATAGGAAACTTCAAATTTATTTGTCAAGACCATAATTTGCATTATTAGCAAAGAAAGAAAAGCCTACAACGACAAAGCATTTCTTGATGATATCATATGATATGGTGGCGGTACGATATTATTGGAAAGTAATGCCGCATTTCGGAAGAAAATGCCTTTAAATATAGGAAACTTACCATTTGTCAAGACCATAATTTGTACTATTAGCAAAGAAAAAGCCCACAATGACACATATTTCTTTGGATGATAGCTCAGGCGATATGGTAATATTATTATTTGGAAAAGTAATGCCGCATTTCAAAAGAAAAGTTCAAATATAGGAAACTTCAAATTATTTGTCAAGACCATAATTTGCATTACATTAGCAAAGAATAAAAAAGCCTAATAATGACACTCCTATTTCTTGATGATAGCTCATAAGGATATGCGGTACGATAATATTTGAAAGTAATGTCGCATTTCCGAAGAAAACGTCTTAAATATAGGAAACATCAAATTTATTTGTCAAGACCATAATTTGCATTATTAAAAGAACAAAAAAGCCCAATGACACTTATTTCTTTGATGATAGCTCGCTATGATATGGTACGATATTATTTGGAAAGTAATGTCGCATTTCGGAAGAAAACGTCTTAAAATATAGGAAACTTCAAATTTATTTGTCAAGACCATAATTTGCATTATTAGCAAAGAATAAAAAGCCCACAATGACACTTATTTCTTGATGATAGCTCATATGCGTAATTACGATATTATTTGGAAGTAATGTCGCATTCGGAAGAAAACGTCTTAAATATAGGAAACTCAAATTTATTTGTCAAGACCATAATTTGCATTATTAGCAAAAGAATAAAAAAGCCCTACAATGACACTTATTTCTTGGATGATAGTTATGAATTTACGATATTATTTGAAAGCAATTTCGCATTTCGGAAGAAAAACGTCTTAAATATAGGAAACTTCAAATTTATTTGTCAAGACCATAATTTTGTATTATTAGCAAAAAGAACAAAAAGCTACAATGACACTTATTTCTTGATGATAGCTCATATGATATGGGTACGATATTATTTGGAAAGTAATGTCGCATTTCGGAAGAAAACGTCTTGAAGATAGGAACTCAAAATTTATTTGTCAAGACCATTAATTTGCATTATTAGCAAAGAATAAAAAGCCCACAACCACATATTTATTTTGATGATAGCTCATATGATATGGTAATGATTATTATTTTGGAAAAGTAATGTCGCATTTCGGAAGAAAAACGTCTTAAATATAGAAACTTCAAATTTATTTGTCAAGACCATAATTTGCATTATTAGCAAAGAAGAAAAAGCCCACAATGACACATATTTCTTGATGATAGCTCATATGATATGGTACGATATTATTTGGAAAGTAATGTCGCATTTCGGAAGAAAACGTCTTAAATAGGAAACTTCAAATTTATTTTGTCCAAAGACCATAATTTTACATTATTAGCAAAAGGCAAAAAAAAGCCCACAATGACACTTATTTCTTGATGATAGCTCATATGATATGTGTACGATATTATTTGGAAAGTAATGTCGCATCTTAAATTTAGGAAGAAAACGGGGTCTTTAAATATAGCAAGAAAAAACCTCAAATTTATTTCTTGTGAAGCTCATATGATATTTGATATTATTTGGAAGTAAAGAATAAAAAGCTTAAATATGAAACTTCATTTGAGATCTAATTTGCTTGGATGATAGCATATTTCTTGATGGCATGATATGGTACGATATTATTTGGAAAGTAATGCCGCATTCGGAAGAAAACGTTCTTAAATATAGAAATTTCAAATTTATTTGTCAAGACCATAATTTGTATTAAAATAAAAAGAATAAAAGACATGACTAATGATATTTCTTGATCATATGATATGGTACGATATTATTTGGAAAGTAATGTCCATTCGGAAGAAAATTTAAATATAGGAAACTTCAAATTTATTTGTCAAGACCATAATTGCATTATTAGGCAAAAGATAAAAAAGCCCATAATGACACTTATTTCTTGATGATAGCTCATATGATGGTACGATATTATTTGGAAAAGTAATGTCGCATTTCGGAAGAAAAACTTTAAATATAGGAAACTTCAAAATTTATTTTTCAAGACCATAATTTGCATTATTAGCAAAGATAAAAAGCCCACAATGACACTTATTTCTTGATGATAGCTCATATATTATGGTACGATATTATTTGGAAAGTAATGTCGCATTTTGAAGAAAACGTCTTAAATATAGGAAGCTTCAAATTTATTTGTCAGACCATAATTTGCATTATTAGCAAAGAAATAAAAAAGCCCACAATGACACTTATTTCTTGATGATAGCTCATATGATATGGTACGATATTATTTGGAAAGTAATTTCGCATTTCGGAAGAAAAACTTAAATATAGAAACTTCAAATTTATTTGTCAAGACCACATAATTTGCATTATTAGCAAAGAATAAAAAAGCCCACAATGACTATTTCTTTTGATTAGGCTCACAGATATGGCATGATATTATTTGGAAAGTAATATGTCGCATTCGGAAGAAAAACGTCTTAAATATAGAAACTTCAAATTTATTTGTCAAGACCATAATTTGCATTATTAGCAAGAATAAAAAGTTAAAAGCCCTGACATATTTTTCTTGATTAAGCTCATATGATATGGTAATATTATTTGGAAAGTAATGTCGCATTTCGAAGAAAAAAATATCTTAAATATTGAAATTTTAAATTTATTTGTCAAGACCATAATTTGCTTATTAGCAAAGTAAAAAAAGCCCACAATGACACTTATTTCTTTGATGATAGCTCATATGATATGGTACGATATTATTTTGGAAGTAATGTCGCATTTCGGAAGAAAAAACGTCTTAAATATAGGAAACTTCAAATTTATTTGTCAAGACCATAATTTACATTATTAAAGAAGAAAAAAGCCCACAATGACACTTATTTCTTGATGATAGCTCATATGATATGGAACGATATTTTGGAAAGTAATTTCGCATTTCGGAAGAAAAACGATCTTAAATTTAGGAAGCTTCAAAATTTATTTGTCAAGACCATAATTTACATTTATTAGCAAAGAAGAAAAAGCCCATAATGGTAGTTATTTCTTGATGATAGCTCATATGATATGGTGGATTATTATTTGGAAGTAATGTCATTTCGGAAGAAAAGCGCGATCTTAAATATAGGAAACTTCAAATTTATTTGTCAAGACCATAATTTGCATTATTAGTAAAGAATAAAAAAGCCCACAATGACACATATTTCTTGATGAGCTCATATGATATGGTACGATATTATTTGGAAAGTAATGCCGCATTTCGGAAGAAAAACGTCTTAAATATAGCAAGAAACTTCTAAATTTATTTGTCACAGACCATAATTTGCATTATTATAAAAGAATAAAAATATAAACAGACACTTATTTCTTGGATGACAGCTCGCATGATATGGTACGATATTATTTGAAAGTAATGTCGCATTCGGAAGAAAAAACGTCTAAATATAGGAAACATCAAATTCATTTTCCATAAGACCATAATTGCATTATTAGCAAAGAATAAAAAGCCCACAATGACACATATTTTTGATGATAGCTCAACTATGGTACGATTTATTTGGAAGTAATGTCGCATTTCGGAAGAAAAACGATCTTTAAATATTGAAACTTCAAAATTTATTTGTCAAGACCATAATTGCATTATTATAAAAGAATAAAAGCCCACAATGACACTTATTTCTTGATGATAGCTTATATGATATGGTCAGATATTATTTGGAAAGTTTTGTTTATTTGAAGAAAATAAATATAGGAAACTTCAAATTTATTTGTCAAGACCATAATTTGCATTTATTTCAAAGAATAAAAAGCCCACAATGACACTTATTTTTGATGACCAAGCTCATATGATCTATTTTATTATTTGAAAGCAATGTCGCATTCGGAAGAAAACGTCTTAAATAAGGAAACTTTATTTCATTTGTCAAAGACCATAATTGCATTATTAGCAAAAATAAAAAAGCCCCACAATGACACTTATTTCTTGATGATAGCTCATATGATATGGTATTATTTATTTCATTTCCATTTCGAAGAAAAACCAATTTAATAAACTTCAAATTTTTAATCAAGACCATTATTTGCATTATTAGCAAAGAAAAAAGCCCCACTTTGACACTTATTTCTTGGATGACATTTCTTATGAAATATGGAAATGACTTTATTTCAAGACCATTTGCAATATTCAATTATTTCTTGATTAGCTCATATGAAAACGATATTATTTATAATGGGAAACGTTCAACTATTTATTTATTCAAGACCATAATTTGCATTATTAGCAAGAAGAAAAAGCTAACAATGACATTTATTTCAGATGATAGCTCATATGATGGTACGATATTATTTGGAAAGTAATGTCATTTATTTCGGAAGAAAAATGTCTTAAATATAGGAAACTTCAAATTTATTTGTCAAGCACTTTAATTTGCATTATTTCAAAGAATAAAAAGCCCACAATGACACATTTATTTCTTGGATGATAGCTCATATATGATATGGCATGATATTATTTGAAAGTAATGTCGAAAAAAATCTTAAATATTGAAACTTCAAATTTATTTGTCAAGACCATAATTGCATTATTTCAAAGAAAAAAAGCCCAATGACTTTATTTTGATGATAGCTTTATGATGGTACGATATTATTTGGAAAGTAAATGTCGCATTTCGGAAGAAAACGTCTTAAATAGGAAACTCAAATTTATTTATCAAGATATCATAATTTCAGTATTATTAGCAAAAAAAAGAAAAAGCCACAATGACAATATTATTTTTGATGATAGCTCATGATATGAAAAGATATTATAATGCCTTTACGGAAATATGTCGATTTTTATTTCGCTAAAGTTGAAAAACTTCTTATATTTCTTGGATAGCTCAAAATTACGATATTATTTGAAATTTTCGGAAGAAAACGTCTTAAATATTTCAAATTATTGAAGACCAAATTGTATTATTAAAAAGAAAAAAAAGCCCACAATGACACTTATTTCTTGATGAAAGCTCATATGATCTGGCACGATATTATTTGAACTAATAATGTCGCATTTCGGAAGAGAAAACGTCTTAAATATAGGAAACTTCAAATTTTTTTATTCAGACCATAATTTTCATTATTAGCAAAGATAAAAAAAGCCCACAATGATACTTTATTTCAGCTTGATGATAGCTCATATGATACGATATTATTTGGAAATAATGTCGCATTTGAAAGAAAACGTCTTTAAATTTAGAAACTTTGAAATTTATTTGTCAAGACCATAATTTGCATTATTAGCAAAGAAAAAAAAGCCTTAATATTTCATTTTTTGATGAAAGCTCATATGATATGGTACGATATTATTTGAAAAATCGCATTTCGGAAGAAAACGTCTTAAATATTCAAATTTTTGTAAGACCATAATTTATTTATTAGCAAAGAATAAAAAGCACACAATGACACTTATTTCTTGATGATAGCTCATATAGTCTGGAACGATATTATTTGGAAAGTAATGTCGCATTTCGGAAGAAAACATCTTAAATAGTGGAAAGATCCTAAATTTATTTGTCAAGACCATAATTTGCATTTATTAGCAAAGAATAAAAACCCACAATGACACTTATTTCTTTGATGATAGCTCATATGATATGGCATGATATTATTTGCTAAATTAATATCGCATTTTTTCGAAGAAAAGAAACTTTTAAATAGGAAACTTCAAATTTATTTGTCAAGACCATAATTTGCATTATTAGCAAAAGAATAAAAAGCCCACAATGACACATATGAAAAGATGATAGCTCATATGATATTCAACGATATTATTTCAGGAAAGTAATTTCGCATTTCGGAAGAAAAACGTCTTAAATATAGGAACTTCAAATTTATTGTCATGACCATAATTTGAATTATTAGCAAAAGAAAAAAAAGCCCCACATGACACTTATTTCAGATGATAGCTCATAGGATATGGTACGATTATTTGGAAAAATGTCATTTCGGAAGTTTTATTAAATATAGGAAACTTCAAATTTATTTGTCAAGACCATAATTTTACATAGCAAAGAAAAAAGCCCATAATGACACATATTTTTGATGATAGCTCATATGATATGGTACGATATTATTTGGAAAGCTTTCGCATTTCGAAGAAAACGTTTAAATGCAGTGAAATTTCAAATTTTATTTTCAAGACCATAATTTGCATTATTAGCAAAGAAAAAAAAGACCCACAATGACACTTATTTCTTTATTTGATAGCTCATATGAAAATTTACGATATTATTTGGAAAGTCAATATCGCATTTCAGATGAAAAAGAGTCTTAAATAGGAAAATTCAAATTTATTTTGTCAATGACCATAATTTGCATTATTAGCAAAAGAATAAAAAGCCCACAATGACACATATTTTCAGATGATAACTCATATGATATGGCATGATATTATTTTGGAAAGTAATGTCGCATTTCAGATGAAAAACACTTTATTTCAGCTAGGAAAATTCAAATTTATTTGTCAAGACCATAATTTGCATTATTAGAAAAAGAATAAAAAAGCCCACAATCACATTCATTTATTTGATGATGACTCATATGATCTGGTACGATATTATTTGGAAAGTATGTCGCATTTCAAGAAAAACGTCTTAAATATGGAAACTTCAAATTTATTTGTCATATTCATACTATTGCATTTATTAAAGAACAAAAAAGCCCACAATGACTTTATTTCAGCTTTTGATATAGCTCATATGATATGGTACGATATTATTTGAAAGTAATGTCGCATTTGAAAAAACGTCTTAATATAGAAACTTTTATTATTGAACTTCAAATTTATTTCAAAGTCTTTAAAAGCAATCTTAATATTCAATTTTATTTCCTTTTACGATAGCTCAGATGAAATGATACTTATTAATGCTGTACTTTCGGAAGCTTTTAAATATAGGAAACTTCAAATTTATTTGTCAAGACCATAATTTGCATTATTAGCAAAGAATAAAAAGCCCACAATGACACATTTATTTCAGATGATAGCTCATATGATTATGATATTATTTGGAAAGTAATGTCGCATTTCAGAAGAAAAACGTCTTAAATATAGGAAAATTCAAATTTATTTGTCAAGACCATAATTTTATTATTAGCAAAAGAATAAAAAATTACAATGACATTTATTTCTTTTGAGATAGCTCATATGATCTGGTACGTTATTATTTTAAGCATTTCGGAGAAAAACGTTTGAAATATAGGAAACTTCAAATTTATTTCAAGACCATAATTTGCATTATTAGTAAAGAACAAAAAAAGCCTTGATACACTTATTTCTTGGATGATAGCTCATATGATATGGTACGATATTATTTGGAAAGTAATGTCGCATTTCCGAAGAAAAAGCTTTTAAATATAGAAATTTCAAATTTATTTGTCAAGACCATAATTTGCATTATTAGCAAGTTTTAAAAAGCCCATAATGACTTATTTCTTTGATGATGATATGACAATTTTGATATTATTTGGAAAGTAGCATTTCGAAGAAAACGTCTTAAATATAGGACTTCAAATTTATTTGTCAAGACCATAATTGCATTATTAGCAAAGAATAAAAAGCCTACAATGACACTTATTTCTTGATGCTCATATAATGGTACGATATTATTTTGGAAAGTAATGTCGCATTGAGAAAAACGTTTAAATATAGATATTTAAATTTATTTTTCAGACCATAATTTCAACTATTCCAAAGAATAAAAAGCTAGTAAATGACACTTATTTCTTTATGATAGCTGATTTTATCTTCAGATATTATTTGAAGTAATGAAAAACGTCTTAAATATTGCATCAAATTTATTTGTCAAGACCATAATTAACATTAGCAAAGAAAAGAAAAAAGAAATGACATTTGTATTATTAGCCATTTGGTAATTAATATTATCAAGAAAAATCATATCGAAGAAAAATTTATAGAAGCTCTTCAAATCATTTTGTCACATTTCTATAATTTTATAAATTAGCAGACCATAAATTAAAGCGAATAAAAATGACATTTTATTTCCTGAGATGATAGCTTAATGATATATACGATATTATTTGGAAAGTATTGTCGCATTTCGGAAGAAAAACATCTTAAATATAGGAAGCTTCAAATTTATTTTCAGACCATAATTTGCATTATTAACAAAGCCAAAAAGCAATTATTTCTTTGATGATAGCTCATATATCCATTTATTTTATTGTATTATTTCAGGAAGAAAACGTCTTAAATCAAAACTTCAAATTTATATTCGGACCATAATTTAATTAAAGATAAAACCATTTCATTGACACTTATTAGTAAATTAACAGCTTTATGATATGGTTTTATTATTTAAAGTAATCAACATTTCGGAAGAAATCCATTTTAAATATGGAACTCAAATTTATTTGTCAAATAATTTTTATTTAGAACAAAAACCATTTAATTTATTAACATTATTTCGAAATTTTGGAAAAAAATTCGGAAGAAAACGTCTTAAATAGGAAACAAATTTATTTTCAGATGATAAAGAATCAACATTATTTATTTCATGATATTATTTGATAAGTAATTTCGCATTTCGGAAGAAATCCGTCTTAAATTAGGCTTCAAATTTATTTATCTGTTTCCATTTGTATTATTATAGCAATCAACATTATCAAGTATCCATTTGTATTATTATAGTAATTAACATTATCAACCCATTTATATTATGATAATTAACATTATCAAGTATCCATTTGTATTATTATATTAATCAACATTATCAAGTATCCATTTGTATTATTATTATAATTAACATTATCAAGTATCCATTTGTATTATTATAGTAATTAACATTAAATACCCATTACTATACATTTGTATTATTATATCCAAACATTTATCCAACAATCAACATTATCAATTATTATTAGTAATCAACATATCAGCAATCAACATTATCGATATCATTTATAGTAAACAATCAACATTATCAAGTATCCATTTGTATTATAGTAATTAACATTATCAGAGTATCCATTTGTATTATTATAGTAATTAACATTATCAAGTATCCATTTGTATTATTATAGTAATTAACATTATCAAGTATCCATTTGTATTATTAGTAATTAACATTTATCAAGTACCATTATATTATTATAGCAATCAACATTATCAAGTATCCATTTGTATTATAGTAATTTAACATTATCAAGTATCCATTTGTATTATTATAGTAATTAACATTATCAAGTACCCATTATATTATTATAACCAATCAACATTATCAAGTATCCATTTATTATTATTATAGTAATTAACATTATCAAGTATCCATTTGTATTATTATATTAATCAACATTATCAAGTATCCATTTTATTTTATTATGGTAATTAACATTATCAAGTATCCATTTATTATTATTATAGTAATTAACATTATCAAATATCCATTGTATTATTATAGTAATTAACATTTATCAAGTATCCATTTATTATTATAGCAATCAACATTATCAAGTATCCATTTGTATTATTATAGCAATCAACATTATCAAGTATCCATTTGTATTATTATAGCAATCAACATTATCAAGTATCCATTTGTATTATTATAGTAATTAACATTATCAAAGTACCCATTTATATTATTATAGCAATCAACATTATCAAGTATCCATTTGTATTATTATAGTAATCAACATTATCAAGTATCCATTTGTATTATTATAGTAATCAACATTATCAAGTATCCATTTGTATTATTATAGCAACATTATCAAATCCATTTGTATTATTATTATCATTATCAAATACCCATTTATATTATTATAGCAATCAACATTATCAAGTATCCATTTGTATTATTATAGCAATCAACATTATCAAGTATCCATTTGTATTATTATAGTAATTAACATTATCAAGTATCCATTTGTATTATTATAGCAATCAACATTATCAAGTATCCATTTGTATTATTATAGCAATCAACATTATCAAGTATCCATTTGTATTATTATAGCAATCAACATTATCAAGTATCCATTTGTATTATTATAGTAATTAACATTATCAAGTATCCATTTTGTATTATTATAGCAATTAACATTATCAAGTATCCATTTGTATTATTATAGCAATCAACATTATCAAGTATCCATTTGTATTATTATAGTAATTATCAACATTATTATTTAATCAAATTATCCATTTATCCATTTGTATTATTATAGTAATTAACATTATCAAGTATCCATTTGTATTATTATAGTAATTAACATTATCAAGTATCCATTTGTATTATTATAGTAATTAACATTATCAAAGTATCCATTTGTATTTATTATAGTAATCAACATTATCAAGTATCCATTTGTATTATTAGCAATCAACATTATCAAGTATCCATTTGTATTATTATTATTATAGTAATTATCAAGTATCCATTTGTATTATTATAGTAATTAACATTATCAAGTATCCATTTATATTATTATAGCAATTAACATTATCAGTATCCATTTGTATTATTATAGCAATCAACATTATCAAGCATCCATTTGTATTATTATAGCAATTAACATTATCAAGTATCCATTTGTATTATTATAGTAATTAACATTATCACATATCCATTTATATTATTATCAATCAACATTATCAAGTATCCATTTGTATTATTATAGTAATTAACATTATCAAGTATCCATTTGTATTATTATAGCAATTAACATTATCAAGTATCCATTTGTATTATTATAGTAATTAACATTATCAAGTATCCATTTGTATTATTATAGTAATTAACATTATCAAGTATCCATATTATTATAGCAATCAACATTATCAAGTATCCATTTGTATTATTATAGCAATCAACATTATCAAGTATCCATTTGTATTATTATAGTAATTAACATTATCAAGTATCCATTTGTATTATTATAGTAATTCAACATTATCAAGTATCCATTTTATTATTATAGCAATCAACATTATCAAGTATCCATTTGTATTATTATAGCAAATAACATTATCAAGTATCCATTTGTATTATTATAGTAATCAACATTATCAAGTATCCATTTGTATTATTTATATTAATTAACATTATCAAGTATCCATTTGTATTATTATATAATCAACATTATCAAGTATCCATTTGTATTATTATAGCAATTAACATTATCAAGTATCCATTTGTATTATTATAGTAATTAACATTATCAAGTATCCATTTGTATTATTATAGTAATCAACATTATCAAGAATCCATTTGTATTATTATAGCAATCAACATTATCAAGTATCCATTTGTATTATTATAGCAATCAACATTATCAAGTATCCATTTGTATTATTATAGTAATCAACATTATCAAGTATCATTTGTATTATTATAGTAATCAACATTATCAAGTATCCATTTTGTATTATTATGACAATCAACATTATCAAGTATCCATTTGTATTATTATAGTAATCAACATTATCAAGTATCCATTTGTATTATTATAGTAATTAACATTATCAAGTATCCATTTATATTATTATAGTAATCAACATTATCAAGTATCCATTTGTATTATTATAGCAATCAACATTATCAAGTATCCATTTGTATTATTATAGCAATCAACATTATCAAGTATCCATTTGTATTATTATAGTAATTAACATTATCAATAATACCCATTTATATTATTATAGTAAATCAACATTATCAAGTATCCATTTGTATTATTATAGCAATCAACATTATCAAGTATCCATTTGTATTATTTATAGTAATTAACATTATCAAGTATCCATTTGTATTATTATAGCAATCAACATTATCAAGTATCCATTTGTATTATTATATAATTAATCAACATTATCAATCCATTTGTATTATTATAGCAATCAACATTATCAAGTATCCATTTATATTATAGTAATCAACATTATCAAGTATCCATTTGTATTATTATAGTAATTAACATTATCAAGTATCCATTTGTATTATTATAGTAATAACATTATCAAGTATCCATTTTATTATTATAGTAATTAACATTATCAAGTATCCATTTGTATTATTATATAACCAACATTATCAAGTATCCATTTGTATTATTATAGTAATCAACATTATCAAGTATCCATTTTATTATTATAGCAATCAACATTATCAAGTATCCATTTGTATTATTATAGCAATCAACATTATCAAGTATCCATTTGTATTTATTATAGTAATCAACATTATCAAGTATCCATTTGTATTATTATAGTAATCAACATTATCAAGTATCCATTTGTATTATTATAATCAACATTATTATCCATTTGTATTATTATCAATCAACATTATCAAGTATCCATTTGTATTATTATAGTAATTAACATTATCAAGTATCCATTTGTATTATTATAGTAATCAAGTATTATAACCATTATTATACAATTATTATCAAGTATCCATTTGTATTATTATAGCAATCAACATTATCAAGTATCCATTTGTATTATTATAGCAATCAACATTATCAAGTATCCATTTGTATTATTATAGTAATTAACATTATCAAGTATCCATTTGTATTATTATAGTAATTAACATTATCAAGTATCCATTTGTATTATAGTAATTAACATTATCAAGTATCCATTTGTATTATTATAGCAATCAACATTATCAAGTATCCATTTGTATTATTATAGTAATTAACATTATCAAGTATCCATTTATATTATTATAGTAATCAACATTATCAAGTATCCATTTGTATTATTATAGTAATTAACATTATCAAGTATCCATTTGTATTATTATAGTAATTAACATTATCAAGTATCCATTTGTATTATTATAGTAATTAACATTATCAAGTATCCATTTGTATTATTATAGTAATCAACATTTATCAAGTACCCATTTATATTATTATAGCAATCAACATTATCAAGTATCCATTTGTATTATTATAGTAATTAACATTATCAAGTATCCATTTGTATTATTATAGTAAATTAACATTATCAAGTATCCATTTGTATTATTATAGTAATTAACATTATCAAGTATCCATTTGTATTATTATAGTAATTAACATTATCAAAGTATCCATTTGTATTATTATAAGCAATCAACATTATCAAAGTATCCATTTTATTATTATAGCAATCAACATTATCAAGTATCCATTTGTATTATTATAGCAATCAACATTATCAAGTATCCATTTGTATTATTATAGCAATCAACATTATCAAGTATCCATTTGTATTATTATAGTAATTAACATTATCAAGTATCCATTTGTATTATTATAGTAATTAACATTATCAAGTATCCATTTGTATTATTATAGCAATCAACATTATCAAGTATCCATTTGTATTATTATAGCAATCAACATTATCAAGTATACATTTGTATTATTATAGCAATCAACATTATCAAGTATCCATTTGTATTATTATAGTAATCAACATTATCAAGTATCCATTTGTATTATTATAGTAATTAACATTATCAAGTATCCATTTGTATTATTATAGTAATTAACATTATCAAGTATCCATTTGTATTATTATAGTAATTAACATTATCAAGTATCCATTTTATTATTATTATAGCAATCAACATTATCAAGTATCCATTTGTATTATTATAGCAATCAACATTATCAAGTATCCATTTGTATTATTATAGCAATCAACATTATCAAGTATCCATTTGTATTATTATAGTAATTAACATTATCAAGTATCCATTTGTATTATTATAGTAATTAACATTATCAAGTACCCATTTATATTATTATAGCAATCAACATTATCAAGTATCCATTTGTATTATTATAGCAATCAACATTATCAAGTATCCATTTGTATTATTATAGTAATTAACATTATCAAGTATCCATTTGTATTATTATAGTAATTAACATTATCAAGTATCCATTTGTATTATTATAGTAATCAACATTATCAAGTATCCATTTGTATTATTATAATTAATATTATCAAGTATCCATTTATATTATTATAGCAATTAACATTATCAAGTATCCATTTGTATTATTATAGTAATCAACATTATCAAGTATCCATTTGTATTATTATAGCAATCAACATTTATCCATTTGTATTATTATAGCAATCAACATTATCAAGTATCCATTTGTATTATTATAGCAATTAACATTATCAAGTATCCATTTGTATTATTATAGTAATTAACATTATCAAGTATCCATTTGTATTATTATAGCAATCAACATTATCAAGTATCCATTTGTATTATTATAGCAATCAACATTATCAAGTATACATTTGTATTATTATAGCAATTAACATTATCAATTATCCATTTGTATTATTATAGTAATCAACATTATCAAGTATCCATTTGTATTATTATAGTAATTAACATTATCAAGTATCCATTTGTATTATTATAGTAATTAACATTATCAAGTATCCATTTGTATTATTATAGTAATTAACATTATCAAGTACCCATTTATATTATTATAGCAATCAACATTATCAAGTATCCATTTGTATTATTATAGCAATCAACATTATCAAGTATCCATTTGTATTATTATAGCAATCAACATTATCAAGTATCCATTTGTATTATTATAGCAATTAACATTATCAAGTATCCATTTGTATTATTATAGTAATTAACATTATCAAGTAACCCATTTGTATTATTATAGTAATCAACATTATCAAGTATCCATTTGTATTTATTATAGCAATATTATTAGTAATTAACATTATCAAGTATCCATTTGTATTATTATAGTAATCAACATTATCAAGTATCCATTTGTATTATTATAGTAATCAACATTATCAAGTATCCATTTGTATTATTATAGTAATTAACATTATCAAGTACCCATTTGTATTATTATAGTAATCAACATTATCAAGTATCCATTTGTATTATTATAGCAACTAACATTACTCAAGTATCCATTTGTATTATTATTATAGCAATCAACATTATCAAGTATCCATTTGTATTATTATAGCAATCAACATTATCAAGTATCCATTTGTATTATTATAGCAATCAACATTATCAAGTATCCATTTGTATTATTATAGTAATTAACATTATCAAGTATCCATTTGTATTATTATAGCAATCAACATTATCAAGTATCCATTTGTATTATTATAGCAATCAACATTATCAAGTATACATTTGTATTATTATAGCAATCAACATTATCAAGTATCCATTTGTATTATTATAGTAATCAACATTATCAAGTATCCATTTGTATTATTATAGTAATTAACATTATCAAGTATCCATTTGTATTATTATAGTAATTAACATTATCAAGTATCCATTTGTATTATTATAGTAATTAACATTATCAAGTACCCATTTATATTATTATAGCAATCAACATTATCAAGTATCCATTTGTATTATTATAGCAATCAACATTATCAAGTATCCATTTGTATTATTATAGCAATCAACATTATCAATATAGCAATTCCATTATCGCAGTATCCATTTGTATTATTATAGTAATTAACATTATCAAGTATCCATTTGTATTATTATAGCAATTAACATTATCAAGTATCCATTTGTATTATTATAGCAATCAACATTATCAAGTATCCATTTGTATTATTATAGTAATTAACAATCAAGTATCCATTTGTATTATTATAAGTATACCCATTTATATTATTATAGCAATCAACATTATCAAGTATCCATTTGTATTATTATAGTAATCAACATTATCAAGTATCCATTTGTATTATTATAGTAATTAACATTATCAAGTATCCATTTGTATTATTATAGTAATTAACATTATCAAGTATCCATTTGTATTATTATAGTAATTAACATTATCAAGTATCCATTTGTATTATTATAGTAATTAACATTATCAAGTATCATTTTGTATTATTATAGTAATTAACATTATCAAGTATCCATTTGTATTATTATAGCAATCAACATTATGCATCCATTTGTATTATTATAGTAATCAACATTATCAAGTATCCATTTGTATTATTATAGCAATTAACATTATCAAGTACCCATTTATATTATTATAGCAATCAACATTATCAAGTATCCATTTGTATTATTATAGTAATTAACATTATCAAGTATCCATTTGTATTATTATAGTAATCAACATTATCAAGTATCCATTTTATATTATTATTATATTATCAATTAACATTATCATTATAGCAATCAACATTATCAAGTATCCATTGTATTATTATAGCAATCAACATTATCAAGTATCCATTTGTATTATTATAGCAATCAACATTATCAAGTATCCATTTATTATTATTATAGTAATTAACATTATCAAGTATCCATTTGTATTATTATAGTAATTAACATTATCAAGTACCCATTTATATTATTATAGCAATCAACATTATCAAGTATCCATTTGTATTATTATAGCAATCAACATTATCAAGTATCCATTTGTATTATTATAGCAATCAACATTATCAAGTATCCATTTGTATTATTATAGCAATTAACATTATCAAGTATCCATTTTGTATTATTAGCAATCAACATTTATATTATTAACATTAACATTATCAAGTATCCATTTGTATTATTATAGTAATCAACATTATCAAGTATCCATTTTATTATTATAGCAATCAACATTATCAAGTATCCATTTGTATTATTATAGTAATTAACATTATCAAGTATCCATTTATATTATTATAGCAATCAACATTATCAAGTATCCATTTATATTATTATAGCAATCAACATTATCAAGTATCCATTTGTATTATTATAGCAATCAACATTATCAAGTATCCATTTGTATTATTATAGCAATCAACATTATCAAGTATCCATTTGTATTATTATAGCAATCAACATTATCAAGTATCCATTTGTATTATTATAGCAATCAACATTATCAAGTATCCATTTGTATTATTATAGCAATCAACATTATCAAGTATCCATTTGTATTATTATAGTAATTAACATTATCAAGTATCCATTTGTATTATTATAGTAATTAACATTATCAAGTACCCATTTTATTATAGCAATCAACATTATCAAGTATCCATTTGTATCAACATTATCAAGTATCCATTTGTATTATTATAGATAGGTACGATATTATTTGGAAAGTAATGTCGCATTTCGGAAGAAAAACGTCTTAAATATAGGAAACTTCAAATTTATTTGTCAAGACCATAATTTGCATTATTAGCAAAGAAAAAAAAAGCCCACAATGACACTTATTTCTTGATGATAGCTCATATGATATGGTACGATATTATTTGGAAATTAATGTCGCATTTCGAAGAAAAACGTCTTAAATATAGGAAACTTCAAATTTATTTGTCAAGACCATAATTTGCATTTTTAGCAAAGAATAAAAAGCCCACAATGACACCTTATTTTCTTGATGATAGCTCATATGATATGGTACGATTTTAATTAGGAAAGTAATGTCGCATTTCGGAAGAAAAACTATTTCTTAAATATAGGAAACTTCAAATTTATTTGTCAAGACCATAATTTGCATTATTAGCAAAGAAAAAAAAAGCCCTGAATGACCTATTTCTTGATGATAGCTCATATGATATGGTACGATATTATTTGGAAAAGTAATGTCGCATTCGGAAGTCTTAAAATAAAAACTCATTATGTCAAGACCATAATTTGTATTATTAGGAAACTCCACTAAATTTTTTAGCCTACATGATATTATTTGGAAAGTAATGTCGCATTTTGGAAGAAAAGTCTTAAATATAGGAAACTTCAAATTTATTTGTCAAGACCATAATTTTGCATTTTTGTAAAAGAATAAAAAAGCCCACAATGCTTATTTTTTTGATGATAGCCTGCTGATATGGTACGATATTATTTGGAAAGTAATGTCGCATTTCGGAAGAAAACGTCTTAAATATAGGAAACTTCAAATTTATTTGTCAAGACCATAATTTGCATTATTAGCAAAGAAAAGAAAAGCCCAATGACACTTTATTTCTTGATGATAGCTCATATGATATGGTACGATATTATTTGGAAAGTAATAATGCATTTCGGAAGAAAAAACGTCTTAAATATAGGAAACTTCAAATTTATTTGTCAAGACCATAATTTGGTATTATTAGCAAAAGAAAAGAAAAAGCCCACAATGACACTTATTTCTTGATGATAGCTCATATGATATGGTACGATATTATTTGGAAAGTAATGTCGCATTTCGGAAGAAAACTTAATCTTAAATATAGGAACTTTCAAATTTATTTGTCAAGACTATAACGGCATTATTAGCAAGAAAAAAAAGCCCACAATGACACTTATTTCTTGATGATAGCTCATATGATATGGTACGATATTATTTGGAAAGTAATGTCACATTTCGGAAAGAAAAACGTCTTAAATATAGGAAACTCAAATTTATTTGTCAAGACCATAATTTGCATTATTAGCAAAGAATAAAAAAGCCCACAATGACACTTATTTCTTGATGATAGCTCATATGATATGGTACGATCGGAAGAAAATTATTTGCATATATTAGCAAAGAAAAGAAAAATCCAATGACACTTATTTCTTGGAAATGGTAATGTCGCATTTCGGAAGAAAACGTCTTAAACATAGGAAACTTGAAATTTATTTTTCATAATTTGCATTATTTGCCCACAATGACACTTATTTTGGATGATAGCTCCTTATGATCTGGTGCATTATTTTAATGTCGCATTCGAAGAAAAACGTCTTAAATAGGAAAGAAATTTATTTGTCGAATAATTTGTATTATTAGCAAAGAATAAAAAGACACTTATTTCTTGATGATAGCTCATATGATATGGTACGATATTATTTGAAAGTAATGTCGCATTTCGAAGAAAAA
>CAHIKZ030002585.1:0-37500 GCA_903632075.3 Acanthosepion pharaonis
ACAATATAATTTATTTGGTGTTTTATTCATTGCTCAGGGATTTAAAGTGACAATTCCAGTGTTCTTCACTGTGTTATCTATTAAAAGATCATTACTCTGATACAATACTGGAATGTTCCCCCTTAATAAAATTTTACAATTTAATAAAAGCTCAGGTTTTTTCTTCTTGTGTCAATTATTTGTTTGCGGTTGAGCAAGTAAATGTTCAGCGCCTACCTTAATGTAATGAATTCAAACGTCAAAACTTGTCCCGAACATGCATAAAACTGGTAAATACATATAACTCTCTTTACTTGCGCACTCAAGAACTGAATATATTAAAAGACCGTTGATATTCATTGATACAGATAGACGAAATGAAAATGGCAAAAGATGAAGTAAAAAAATTGATAAGCCACCTCCCACAAGTGATAGATAATAAAACATTATTCCAACCATGAGGTTTCGGCCATCATGGGTTGTTTTTAGCAGGTCCTCCGTTTGTGCAATAAAGAGCTGTTGCATTGAAGAGATTTCCAACCTATTCGTTCTTTTCTGTTCCAGAAAGGAGGCAGAAATGCATATTTGAGTGAACGCCCTCGAACGGAATTGGAATCAGTTGACTGATTGATTTATTAATTTTTATCGCTTATCAACCATGGGTTATCTAATTTCGCAAGCTATTTTGAATTGGAAGAATAATTATAATTTTGTGAGTAAATATCGTATTAACAATTTTCCGAGGATAGCAATGATTTCTACAGTTAAAAGATTTATTATTGGCACCTATGGCTGGGGGATGTAAATACTTTTCGAAATATATATGCGCCAGTAAGTTATTTTAAAGAAATCGACAGTAATTCGATCGAATGTGACAGACACTCGGACATAACTTAGAAAAAGCAACTCGTATAAAGGGACGAGAAGAAGGCAAAAGTTATCCACCTCTTCGATAATAATACTTACAATTAATGCTAACTAATCTGCCTACTTATCCAGAAGCGGGGGTGATTTGTGAGAAATGCCCGCGAAAATAGACACAATGCAATGCCTTAAAATTGTGAAGCCATGGAAATACTAAGTTGAAACATTTATGGTAAATTATAGAAAATCTACACTATCTGTGTAAGACGTTTGTCAGATAGATTTTTAAAACTAGTAAATATAAACTGCGTCTAGAGATTATATGCACAAAAGGGTATTATCAAATATTTTATGTAAAATTGATGTGTTATCCAACGAAATAATTTTGTACTATTATGTATAGATAAGTAAGCATGAAAGCAATTAAGTCCCAATTTTCAATTTCAGATTGATATTTAGTATTTTTTCAGTAATTATAGCAATTTGCAGGGTCAGTAGATTACTTGCAAGAACTAGAATTTAGTATTATGGCTCGTAAAAAGAACTAACAATGAATGAAAGAACTATATAATCACAGAAATTAGAAAAGGAAAGTCTTCGCTTCAAATTTCTAAGGATTTGAAAAGGGATCATCGAACAATCAACAAAATACGTCAAATGGTAATTGAACCAAGGAAAAAAAGTCTCAGGCTGAATTCAGGAATTTAAAAAAGCGAGATTTATCACATATCCGAGAATTAATAAGAAACCCAAATGCGTCAAGTGCGTTCATATTTGATGCCGCTGGAGCTCCTATGGTGTCATGGGAAAGAAGGTGTAAAACATTACGCAAGTTTTCTGATGTAAAAAATCAAATAAATCCATCTTAACAAAAAACATAAGGAAAGAAAGATTGCAGTGGGCCAAAAAATACATGAAAACTGATTTCAGTAAAGTACTTTTTTACAGACGAATCAAGGATCACCCTCGATGGGCCCGATGGATGGGCTCGAGGATGGGTTTGCAAGCAACATGACCCAAGAATTTTTTTAAACGCCAACAAGGCCGCGGTGAGATCATGATATGGGCTGGTATTATTGGTAATGAGCTCGTGGGTCCATTTAAACTGAAAGACAGGGTTAAAATGAATTCCAAATGTTACTGTGATTTTTCTAGAGCAATATTTCTTTGAATGGCTTGATAACCAGTCTTTAGCCAAGCATCCTCAAGAGAGATATTTCTTCTAATGGAAGGCAATTCAAAAAGTGTGACCTCTGGGAGGCAGTTAAAGTTGCTGCAAACAACATACCAGCCGCTAAAATTGCAAATCTAACTTCAGATGTTGACAATAGGCTGCTAAGAGTTATTGAAAAGAAAGGAGTATATGTGCAATAAATTTTAGGAGGTTCTTATTATTTTTTTGTTAATATACTTTTTATTTTTAAATTAAAACTTTTTTTTTCCTTTAAGAAGTTGACGAATTTGTTCTAAAATCTATTCATATTATTTTTTTTACATTAGTTTTTGTTAAGGGTCACCTTTTTATACAAGTGGACTCGCCTAGTGTGTACTTGTACTGCTGCCGGTGAATAACCGGGAATAGAGGAAGTGATACAATGAGAGAGTGAGGTAACCGCTTTGTAGGAGTGACAATTGCGAGCACGTAGACTCAGAAGGAAATCATATTTCGATACTGAATTTCCAAGACTGTATATATATTATTATTGCTACTAACCGCATTTCTGGATCTACCAACCGTATTAACATTTGTATTATTACGTCAATACATTTTATTTGCTATATTTCATTCCTGCCTTTTGTCATTCACCGGAGAACATATTTCATCCCGTAATCCACAACAGTTTTTCAAGGTATAATAATGTAAAAAGTATCAAAATAAATAGTTGCAAATAATCTACTGACAGTCAAATTAGTCTGTTTTTTGTTAACTTAGTAAGTTTTTTTCCAACCAAAAACAATAGTTTTCTCTATCACTATATATCTAAGTTAATAATATTAAGTAGAATCTAAACAACATCATAATAGGACTTTTAACATTAAAGACGCAACTCTTTATACCAATTCATAACTTGCATATAATCCGTAGTCGCAGTTTAAAATTTTGAATTTCACTACTTTCGAAAATTTGGATGATATATAAAAGAAACTGCTTTGCCTTGATTTCCAGAAGGGAGGGAATTCATATATAAGTTCTATAGTTCGATAATTTACAATATATCACAATACTGACATTTGCAGTTCAAACTTGAAATAGTCGTTCGTGTGTGTAAGATAAAATAGTTTAATTGTATATATTGTTATGGGAATTATTGTTCTCATATTGAATTTTAAATAACGAGTGCCAAAATAGCCAGATCATTCTTCTCGGCTAGGGACCATCAAGATATTATCAAACAATAATTTTAATTTTCAAGATCTTATAATTTCGAAATAGTTTGATAAATTGAAACGATATCAGTTTAACAAAAATCAGATTTTTTGAATTTGTACGAAGCAAAAAGAAAAGAATGTTTTAGTTTGTGTCATTATGACTCAAGTAGATAAAATGTTGATATCAGTCTAGAAATGTATATAAAGTAATGATATTAATTTTCTAGATGTTGTAACTTCTAAATAGTTACATAAACTGAAAGGATATCGATATGACAAACTCATATTTATTGTGAATGTTATAATTATGCTTATAAAGAGATGTTTTTTTGCTGTAAATAGTAAAATGTTGTTTTTTCTTAATGATCATTTTTATCGATACACAAAAGATAGCTATTCGACTTTATTTAAAGAATTTGCAATGAGTTCACTTCAAATTATGTAAATGTCACTAAAAAAAAACAGAGTAAAATTATTCGAAAATCAACATGGACGAGATAAAGCATGACATCATTATCATAGGGGTCCCAAGATATCATAATGCAATGTTGGATTCCATTATTTTTTACCTCGTTTCCTTGTAAAAAGCTTCGGTGTCTACGTTTTTGGTAGAACATTTTCGGAAATCAGATATGTAAAATCCTTGAAATATACTTTTTAAGGAAATACTACAATCTAAAATTAGGACTAGGATAAACAATATCTATCTATCTGGAGATATATATATCCTTGAAACTGAGAAAAGCAGGCACGCATAGCTTAATTTTGGTTTTAATTGTAACGGTAGTAATGCGATGAAGATGTTCCGATATCTGAAATGACTAGACACATCAATGTATCATTTTCTGAATATGATCATTTATTTTTTTGACTTACCGGGGTAGAGGATTTATATGCTAGGTCGAACCCGTCGACTGCTTGTCTTTCCGTCTCTTACTCTATTTCCCTTTCTCTGTTTTCTCTCTTTCCCGTATACTCGAAATCAAATCGTCGACTACTTAACACTTCTCTTTCCTCTTTTACACTCTTTCCCTTTCCCCTCCCCAAGTCTATCTCTATTTCTCTTCCCCTAAAAAAAACTTATCTTGAAATAATTTTTCTTCTCTTATTTTCTTTTTTTCTTTTTTTTTCTCTCTCTCTCTCTCTCTCTCTTTCTCCCCACCCTTTCACTTTTTTGTCTGGATAAATTTTAAACTCCGTTTACGTTTGTAAGATCGAGTTCTGAAGATATCAGCACTTGATCCAAGGAAATTATCACCGAGATGGATTTCTATGGACTACACTACCATTATTTTATTTGCTCTGTACTTACATTGAATTCTCTTCTTATTTATAACGTCCTTGCAATTATTCCTACTAATTATAAATTGATAATGTATATCTCTCTCTCTATACACACACACACACACACACACACACACACATATATATATATATATATATATATATATATATATATATATATATATATGCATGGGTATGTATCTGTCATTCGTTAGCGATATATTTTTATTTTTATTTTTCACGTATGATAATAAATCTGGATATTACTATCTTTATATTTAGAAAAACAGGAAAACAGTAGCTGACACAATTGCCCCACTGAAAAAGAATTACAGAGTCTAACATAACTAGATTAACACCATTCATATAAACTACTTTTGTCCGATCCGTTTCTTCTTGTCACAGACTATTTGTTCTTGTAATTCTATAGTTCAGAACAGTCACGCGCAAACTACATCCCGCGAGCGACATGCGTTTTTTTTTTCTGAATGGAAGCTTAATTTCATAAGGAAAATAAATTTTGCTTTTCAAACAGGAAACATTCAAAATATCGTCTTTATAATCTCTGCAGAAGAAATATACATTTTTTTTAAATTTTCAAATGAGTGAATTAGAAATAAATCACGCAATGATATACATGACTCAGACTGTCATCACGTATTATAACAATTTTGTTCCTAGCCCGAACTTTACACGTTCAGGCTTCCCATATGAAACCGACCTTGTGTCACAAACTGACCTCGTAGGATGTTGAGTAAATACAAATATTATACTAAGCCTTCATATTTTTGAAATTATAATTATCTTTCTCAAAAACTATACATAAATAAACTTTTCTCTCATTTCTAAAAACATGTGAATCCGCATATGGTTTTCTGAGCAAAAATGAGGTCTTAGAGAGGATGACAACAAAGAGAAATCTTATACTTAACATCAGGAAGGGGCTGCTGAAGTTCCTATGAGATATAATGAGGAAAGACGATCTGGAGAATCTGATACTCATGGGTCGAATAGAGGTAAAATGAGAAAAAGGAAAACAACGCATGATATAGGGGAGGTTATAGAGAGAAGGAACTTGTAGAGAGCTTCAAGGAATAGTGAAGTGGAGAGCCATTATCGCCTACGCCCTGAAAGAAAGTGGGGACCGGATTGTGATGAGCCATAGATCGGGAGACACAATGTTAAATAAATGTTGCCCATATCTGGTTAGAAATTTGTGCATTTTACCGTAAATATCGTGGATAGTGAATCGGGAAGTGCTTCGACTTCAAGTTGGAAAGAGATAAATGTGGGTGTAATCATCCATGTGGCGTGTCCCTTTAGCACGTGGAGCAGCATGTTTCTCCCCATCTTCTTCATTGTGGCTTTTTATCCCTGTGCTAACAACCTTTTACAGAATATGTTAGGTAGATCATGCGTTGCATTTCCCTACACGGTTTGCATTGAACCTGACTTCTCGGTGTTTGAGTTTTCAAGCCATATTTCCTCATTATATTCCCAAGAAATGTCAGCTGTTCCTTTCAGTTTATAATTATCAGCATTATTTTTTGTTTTTACTTTCACTAACTCTTCGTGATTGCTCACATGTTCACTCCATGGTATTCTCAGCACCATACTATTTATCATGGCATCTCCCCCACTAAGTGTTGAATAAATCCGGTGAAAGAACATAGAAAACAATTTAGTAGTTCATGTTGATGAAACAATTTAAAAATAAAATTGTTATATTTTTTAATATATCTTTCATCAATCAATTTGTTCAAAACACTAATTAATTTTGTTCGATATATAAATATTTAAGCTCTACTTAAAAACTGATATACTATTAAACAGAAGTAACGAAAATAAAAATGATTAAGATATGATTGCAAGAAATAAATGTCTTCATAATATCTAGCAAATTATATTTGCACACCAATTCAAAATTGCATTTCAAATTCTAATAAAAGCAGATTTTCAAAAAATCGACAAAAAGTAGAAACGTTTTTTTTTTTTTTTTCTTTTTTTTTAGTTTTATGAAAATATATCCACTAAATTGATCTTTTTCCCCGATTCCTTTTCAGAGTCTTCGTCGGCCATTTGTAATATATCTATATACACCTAAGTCTGTTTACTGTGTATAATGAATTTACTTTCCCTTTCATCATTTTATCCGTCAACTTCTGCTCAGAAAATCAATCGGATTTGATGAACTTAATGGCTTTTAAATGTAGACAGAAAAAATGAACCCGATTAGTAAACTTTTTTTTTATATTTTAAACAATATAGCAACATTTCTGCAGAAATATTTTATTCACTTGGAGCATTCTTGAGACAAGTCGTGTCTATATTCATTTAAAAAACAGAATATCTTCTGGTTCGTATAATCAGCTTACTATTATCATCAATATTTATGGAGAATATCTGATACGAAGACAAACACTCGCGTGCGCACGCGTATACACACACACACACATATATATATATATATATATATATATATATATATATATATGGGTTGCGTATATCTTGAGGGCATTTTTCAATAAGCCGTGTCCCATTAAATAAGCTACACAAGTTTAGTCTACTTAATTTATATAGGTTTTTTCGTAATTTTGAGAAAGTTCTCAGTGTCCACATTAAAGGAAGAAAGAAAAAATTACCATGTCGATACATATTAATTTTATTCCCAGTAATTTCGACATTTGCCCAAAATCATCATCAGTGTCGTATTTTTCTAATACAAAACTGTTGTTTTCGTAAGTTTTCTAAGACAAAATTATTGTGTTCATTTGAAAATTAAATTTTTAAGTGTACAGTCAAAAACGCAAACGTACACGTGAATACTTCAATGAAGGTAAATAATTTAATGTACAAATGGCTTCTAAAGAATAATATTGATATTGTGCTAAGAGAGAGAGAGAGAGAGAGAGAGAGAGAGAGAGAGAGTCAAACAGAAACAAATGAATGATGAGATGAAGTAGACAAGGAAAACTAATATTAAAAAGCGCTCAATTCACGTAAGAAAAAAAAATGAATCAAATGGCCGCGTATTATAATTTACCTCCTGATTTTTAAAAAATATAATGTATATATATATATATATATATATATATATATATATATATATATATATATATATATATTCTCAGCACCTGTTGTGCACTGAAGTGCGAGTCGTACAGCTGGTGAGGATAACATACATATATATATATATATATATATATATATATATATATATATATATATATATATATATATGAATGAGAGAGGAAATTTCATAATTATTCATCAGGTTAACTGAAATATCAGTAAAGTTTTGAAAGGCATCAATTGACACAATTCAAATGTTTAATAGACGAGATATTTATTGCCAAATAAAATTTGTCTTGAGAAAATCCGTTAGAGGAGTAAACGCGTTGGCGAAGATAATTTTTCCATTTGTATTTATTCGTATTGACCTTTTACAGATACACTCTGACATTTTAAACACACATATACACCTCTTTATATATATATATATATATATATATATATATATATATATATATATATATATATATATATATATCTGAGAAAAAAAATTGTGGATAAATATATATTTAAGTATCTACATATGTACACACACATATCAGTCATAGATAGATAGATTGGTAAATAGATATGTGTTTGTATAAATCTTCATCAGTCTCTACATCATGAATAATACAAAAATGTCTTCGATTATTATTGTCATGACAAAGTAGAAAAGATTTCAAGTTTTCACCTATTCTTGATAATTTATAACTTCTGACGCCAATCTCGACGGACAATGTTAAGCGATAGAAAGCAGTTTCAGAAAGGCTTTTAAATGCATTTGATTGATGGTATAAACGTTACTGGAGAAATCAGAAGTAAAAGAATGCGATAAAAGACCCTTAATGCTTCATGCGTTCCACGTATATTAATGGCGTCAATACGGATCTTAAGTTATTTACCAGTGCCATGAATTTTATAATTACTCTTCTGTGTGGCAGTTCTGGCGAGTGAACTTCAACACAAATCTAGCAGAGAGATCTTCTTTCATGTGTCGCGTCTCTTCAGGACGAATATGAACATATCTCACCATTTCCTCCTTTCCATTGTAGCTCTCAATTAGCGTTGGATTTTATTATTTCCCCCATAACCTGTTCGGCCATGCACTTGCTTAAACCCGTTAACTATGTCACGCGTTGTTTTCACTTGCTCCTCTTTCCTACTATCGGCCTTGTAAGTATCAGATTTTTTTAAGGTTTCCTTTCTCTTTACGTGTCCCAGAAATGTCGGCTGCCTATTCCTGATGGTTCCTTTTTTTTGCAACCTTTCTATGAGCTCCTAATTGCTCACATGTTCGATCCATGTTATCCTCAGCATCCTTGTGAAGAACTCTACTTTTGCTGCCTCGTGTCTTTTCCTAATATTTGCGGGGATCATCCAGCGTTCGCTGTCTTAAAGGAGGACAGATATCACGTAACAGCTCAGCACTGTTTTCTTCGTTACTAACGGAACTCTCCTGTCTCGTAATACTCTGCCAAGCATTTGGAATGCGTTTTGAGTCATCCGAATCCGTCATCTGATCTCAGCGTTGCACTTACCGTACTCTGTCATAACACTTCTCAGATATTTAAATTTCCTCAACTTCTTGCTTTTATTGTCTCCGACTTGTAAATTGTACTTCGGTCTCACCTTTTTGCTGATGACCACACATTTTGTTTTTTTATAGTTTATTTTTAATCGTTTCTTTTCGCTCTCCTTCGCTACGTAAGATGTTTTGTAGTTTCGTTACCGTGTCTGCTCTCAGCACCGTGTCATCTGCGTATCTTATATTTGTGGCACCATGCATCCAGGCAGAGAAAGAAAGGCAAAAAGGGAAAAGGAAAGAAAAGGAGAAAGGAAGGGAAAAAGTAATGCGAGACGGATCATAGGCGAACACACACACGCGGCTTAAGAGGCAATAAAAAAAAGGTTATTTTGGATAAGTGGCACATGGCGAAAAGAGTGTCATTACAATGACAATGAGATTGAGTCGGTAGGGAAGTGTCATCTAAACTATTGGTACGAGAAGGCATCTTACTATCAAAACACAGGCCACCGGCCAAGGGAAAAATTCCAGCGAAAATGTTATTTCGATAAGTGACGACAAGAAACAGGCGACAAAAAAAAGACTTTTGGACAGATATGAAAATTAAAGGCCACCTGCGAGCAATCATTGACCGATTTCCCTACTTGGCCTGCGCGAATGGAATTGTGTTATCAAGAAATGTTCGCCAAAGAAAGTCCACTTGAAAATGTTAGATTTTGATAATTGACAAAACACAGGTGTAGCTTGGAGCCTTAGCTGGATATGGAAAATTAAAATCCCACACAAGCCGTCTCGCTAATTAAGCACTTTTCGACAAAACAAACTTTTGCCCTGCGATAATAAAATTTTGTTATCAGACACATGAACCGAAGGAAAATGAATGGAATAAGAAATGTTTTTATTTCTGACTTGGAGACGTCAGACTGACTGAAAACTTGGAGAAAATTCTTTTCTGAGACCATGTCGGAAAACCAGCCGTCTGATGAATTGGCGATAAACTGCTTGACAAATGCCACGTGTTGAACAAAGACTTGTCATATTATCCGTTCATGATAACGGCGATGGAATTAATTGTTTTTAGTTAAGCAAGGTATTTTTTTCCGAAACAAAGCCGCGGGTTGTTCAGGCCCGACTAAGACGTCATTGGTCAAGTGGTGATCACATGACGCCCGAAGGAGGAGGAAAGATACCCGACCAAGACCTCATTGGCCGAGAGTGATCACGTGACGCACGAAGAAGACTGTCGACGCCCCCATCCAGATTATAAGTATGAGAAGCCGCTACGAAGAAGTGGGGAGGGCAGTTCACGCCCTCAGAAGCATGGTGAGAAAGTGGGAGTGAAAAAAGTTACCAAAAATAGAAAAAGAGTGGAAAATCCCTAACCAGAAATAAAAGAGGTGGATATGTATTTAGAATTATCGAGGAACTCCCCGACGCCAACAGACCCAACCCGGTTTTTGACGGCGTCAATAAAAACGAGGCCCCAACAGGCAGAAATCAGTTCGGACCCTGACGGGCAGAAGACAGTTCGTTCGGCCCTGGCGGCAGAGATGATAGACCAAGATAGCTGACCAAGATTCACGCAAAATTTTGGACTCCTCTTCAATATATTAATAGCCCCAGTTTTCATCATTTCTGACGGCACCTCTCATCGGAATGAGGCTGGAGTCGTCCCTGTAGTAGAAGGGAAGTGAGGTTTGAAAAATTATTTTCTTTGTATGACCGTTAAACCCCTTTTAAATCTCAAACTTTTTCACATTCCGTAGCTATGTGGGCATGGTGAAAAATTCCACACTCTAGTGCAACTTGCTTGTCTGAGAGATGTGCGGTGAGGCCTGTTGGCATGTTTACCTGTGGGTAAATAATTCAGGAAAATGATAGGTCCTCCAATTTTTCATGAAACGTTGTGTGAAATGATCCCACCCTGCGTATTTTAGAGGATTTCTTTTTCTCGGAGAATAGCAACTCGCGATGCTATTGTTGATTTTTTGATATCAGCAACAATGTTGATAATTCTAATCCTAATCCAGTACATTAGGTATTGTACAAAATTGCACTATACACATTTCACATGGTCTGGACATTGTAAAGTAGCAATTTCATAGCGTAAAACGTCAATAGAAGAAACAAAAAGAAATGTGGTCACCATGGGTACAACCCAGCAAAAACCATGTATTTGCCTCAAGACAGCGGATACCTCTAGATGAAACCAGATTTTCACGTGCGCCACAGAATTTTCATCCATGTTTCAAGTTTACAAAAGGATAACTGTGAATGATGATCTGCAGTGTCATGTTGAAGAGCAGTTTTCGTTTTAAGAAAGGAACTGTTACTTCTATGTACCGTCTTCTTTCAAGTCGTTGGCGACCATGGCTCTCCACAATATTCTGTCCTGTGTAACTTCTATTTAATTTTTTTTTATTTTTGTTATCTCTCCTAAATATTGCTACCCTATCTATTTGCCCAAGCTCTCGACGTAGTTTGAGTTTTTTTTTTTTTTCTGTCCACCTTGCCTTCAATCTCGTTTCTGTATCAAATATTTCCAGCTCTCATTCCTCATTATATACCCTAGGAATTTCAACTGTCTCTTCCTTATGTGTACATTTTGTTTTCATTTTTCTAATTTTTTTCCGTCTATGCTAGTCTCATCCTCTTTAAATTGACCAACATTTCTTTTACTTCAAGTTTCTCATCCATCTGTGAGGGGGGGGGGGTTGAACTACATTCACCATTATATAAAACGAGTGATACTTCAGTAGTCGTTTCTTTGTTTCTAACGAAATTATTCTCTTTTTTAATAGGTAGATCAACATTTGGAAGTCGTCTGAAAATACACCTTCGGATCTTGTACTAGCATTTTTCGTACCCTGTTGAATATGTTTGCAAATTATCACTATAGAAATGAAACATTAAAACGTATCGTTGTCAAAGTATCACAGACAAGACTTTTGTTATCATTGTGTGGAATGGTCATGAGTAACAAAGATTTTCACATTCAAATGGTTTAGTAGAGTACAAATTGATATCAAGTGTAAAAATGAGGAAGAAAATCAATATTTTGGCACCTACCAGTTGGGTACAGCAAATTAAGATATATTGAGATTCAAAGATATCTAGAACGAAATGTCCATTAATGCATAACTCGAGTTGCCGCTGAGTCTGATTGGTTTGTTTTATATCTTGTTCTTTTGTCCATCTTTTTATATATATATATATATATATATATATATATATATATATATATATATATATATATATATATATGTGTGTGTGTTATATTTTTCTCATGACAAAGCATTAATGAAAGTGAAACGAGGTAGATGGACAAAGGTCTCTTATTCGTTCTTTAACTTGTTCTTCTCTCGGATTTCGATATATATTTGATCTATCTGATTCTAACTTTTATACAGCCACACACACTCACAGTCACACACATACATGCACTTGTTTATATTTGTCAAATGAATATTCAAATTTAATTATTTGTCGTTCATTTGCTTGTATGTATATGTATGTATGTATTGGTCAAATGAATATTAAAGTGTGGGAAAGCATTTGTAATTCATTTCCTTACACACACACACACACACACATATATATATATATATATATATATATATATATATATATATATATATATATGTCTGTGTGTGTGTTGTATTCAAAAGATTATTCCTAAATTTTAGCTTGAGACTGAAACAGGCTTGCTATTTATTTCAATTTAATTTTATTAATTATATTTAGGTTTTAGCTCTTGTTTTTGAAACACGAGAACTATTATGTGAAGGAATCACATTTTTTTAAAAAAATAATTATAATTTAAGCTCTACTTCTCTATGGATCACTATTTTTTAAAAAATAACAAAAAATACTAAGAACTCCGGATTATTTACCTAACGTGTTTTCCCATTTTCTACATATCTACACACACACACACACACACACACACACACACACACACACACACATATATATATATATATATATATATATATATATATATATATATATATATATATATATATGCATAGATATTTTGTCAACGTCAAACACGGTTATATGTGTACCCGATGAGGTATACAACTAAATAAGTGATTCAACCATCAACCACGTAATGAGGAAGAATAAGACCTTAATGCTCGTCCGACTTTTATACAAGAGTGTGAAGTTTGGTGTGATACACTCATAAATGTCTGAGCTAGCTCGAACAAGTAAATAATACAACAATGTTTAAATTTGTAAAATGATATGATGTTAATTGTATTGTATTCTCTTTTCCAGCAAAGACTCTAGATGTCTACTGATGTGTGAACATGCATATTTAAATGTAGGCAATATGTTGATACTTACAAAGCATTGCTTAGTCTGATACAAGGCAAGAAGTACAGAAGACATAATGATAACAGAAGTAATTATCAACGTTATGGTCTATATGTTGAACTTCTTAACCGATTTCATGTTTAAATGTGTGCCGACGGAAAATAATTTTTTGCCCACCATTTTGAAATGTTTTAGTACTTCCTCGCATATTTACATTTAAAGTAGCTTTCAGTATAGATATTTATTAATTCCACAAAGTCATGCTTGACATTTTTCGAAGACTCTTCCACTGAACGTTTACACATCTTCTTTGATCCTCTGATCAAAAACATATGCTTCATCTGTCAAACGGAGTAAGATCAATAATGCTCTTCTATTTCCGACATTTTGTATAATAAACGACTCATGCTATCTAGTTTCATCACGATAAATCCAATGTCTTCTGTACGGACAGAAATAACCGTTAACATTAATGAAACATATAAGATGGATGTTTACATTGAACGGAGATTGCCTGTGATTTTTAACCTAGAGAAATCGAAAGTCAGTCCTAGTCACAAATAAATATAGATGAATCGAATTTATGAGCCATTAGGACATTAAATGATTTAATCGTTATCATAAAAAAGCGAATGTTCCGTGCAATAACGTTCTCATATCTAGTGTCAGATGTAATTTTTAAATGTATTCATTTAGCAACGATATTGAATTATTTTTTTCCTTGGCTCAAAACATTTCTTGCCAAACAATTAGCATATATGAAATGAAATATGTTTTCTATTTTCCGTATTCCGCCTAATGTCATGACCATGTGAGAAACAAAAAATGTAGGATGTCTGTGAGATTTCAGACGACGTTTGTTGGACATTGTACCATAATTATTTATTCTTAAACTAACTCATTTCTAAAACACGGATGATTCGTATAGTTCAATAATGATTCCAACGCTGGCCTTCACCGTATATCAAAAGATTGATACTTAATTTGGTTTTCAATTCTATGTAATATTGATATTCTGATTGTTTTAATCGTGTTCACCCCATGTAAGGCAGTAAAACGAATGAGAGACAATGGGTTACTAGGTTTGGGAGAGTTAGAAACAGAAACAATGATAAGGAACGCGAAGAAAAGAACAGTAATCAGGACAGTAGTTAGCGATTGACATTGCATTTCATTTTTTGCAGATATATATTAGTTAAAAGGCTTGGAGCCGGAAGTATGTTCAACGACTGAGAAGTTCGAGAAAACAAACGGTTAGCGTAGAATTTATGATTACATATACCAAACTCAGCTCCAATTCGGTGAGATTTCATCGGCATTCCACTGAAGTACTTACATTCAAAGAGTCTAGTCACCAGAGGTAAGAGTTCATCGGAACAATTAACATGAAAGGATTTATAGAAAAGGCAATGAGAGGCAAGCTTACGGCGTTCGAAAAGTGACTGAATACGAGATGTAATACCAGGGCCAATAATGTTGGTGATATTTTTTGATTAGATCAATGAGCTCTATACAACTAACTGTAGCACCAAACCATATATATATATATATATATATATATATATATATATATATATATATATATATATATATATGAGATAGATTATGTAGAGTAAAATTGTCTGGAACGACACTGAAATAACATTTTATATACCAGGCATATGATGGGGCAAAAATACCAGGAAAGTGATGCGTTATGTTGTATTGTTTCCCTTATTTTAACCCAAATCTAGAGGATATAGACATCCAATGCTAAAATATATATTTTATTATCAATGGTTCAGCTGCGTTGAGCTGACAAGATGGAGAAACATCTTTCTTATGTCTCCATTTTTGATAACACGTCTATAGTCAATGGAGAAAGAATGACTCTCTAAATACGTAGAGGATAGTAAAGAAGTTTTCTCCTGTGAATTCATCTCCTTTAAAAAGATTAGGAGGCACCCAATATGTTGTCAAGAATATACGGTTACATTCAGTTACAGAAAAATAAGACCACTCCTCAAGATCGAAGTCTGCTCTGCCTAGTAAAGTATGCTTCACACATATCGATCTCCCCCACTACACGAGAGCGAGAAAAACTTTGAAAACTTTGTTATGAAAGATAAGGCATGATGATGAATTTAATTAACAAGCTAAATTGTAGAATATAATCTGCTTAATAATTTCGGCAGCGTAAACCAGGTAATCTTTACCGAGGCTGAATTCTCTCCGCGTTAATATTAATTGCAAGGCACGGTCTTTGAGTTAGATATAAACTGTTGTTGTTGTTCAGGGCAGATCTGAGTAAATAAAATATGTCAAGGATAAACATTTAAATGGAATTCGATGATTTTTTCTCTTGATTTGTAGGTCGTATTTTATTTATTTATTTTTCAAAACATCGTCATAATTTGTGAAAAACAAATTCATAATACTTTAGGACAATATTCATACTTATTTCATCCATTAGTAGCCACTCTGCTGTAGTAGCATCATTTTCAATTTTCATTTAGTCAATTTCATGTTGCCATAGTAGGGAATGACAACACTAGGGCAAAATTCAACCACACTATTGTCTGATGATCAGTCATGCATGCAGTGGCTGTGCAAACATTCTATTTGACACATGAAGTCGCCTACATACAAGGTGATGACGGTTAATACAATTAAAATAACTCTAAAATGCTCTAAATTATTCCAGCCACTACGTTCGCTTTTATAGCAATGCCCTTGGGAATCGCATGAATCCAACTATTCCCTCACCCTTGTGTTAAATGGAGGAGCACCTTGTGATCTCGAGTTCTTTTTATGTGCGTCACTCCCAACAATGCCAGTATGTGACTTAAGATCGGTTTAAATTGGGTTGGCTTTAGAGATATAGATATAGTTAACATGTCGAAACGTCAATCCTCTTCCGAGGCTGGTGTCTACTTGGCAACCCCAGTGTTTACCAATGGAGATATGTACGTGGCGCCCTGCACAACGAAAAGAATGAAATCAATCTCAAGCATAGAAATTGAAAACAAACGAAGAAATATCCGTCGATACAAAAACTTTACTTCAAACATAATGATAAAGGAATTAATTGAATAAACAGTTCATTAGTAGCTTCTTTTTAAGTTGTAATTTCTTTAGACTTCTACAATCTGCAACGCATGTTTTAAGGCGCATTTTTTTTAGCAGTTTGATATCAAATTGTAATTGTTTTTAAAAACTTGTTATTGAGAAAACCTACTTGTAAGTGAATTAAATATGTAAAAACGTTAATCTCCAAAAATTTAAATACAATGTAAATCTCTATGTACTCTTCTCCTAATTACTCTTTTCTCTTCCCGCTAATTAGTAATGTTTGTGTTCTTAATTCTTGCACACTCAGTAACCTATCTTGTCATAGTAGTTTTACTGCTTGCTTGGCGTGAAATGGATTAAAATAAATACCATTATATAGTGTTTAAGTTATGAATACTTAACTTACATTTTACAATATAACAGAAATACATGTAATTGTTATGCTTGTTGCATAATGAATGTAATTGCAAAAAATATTTTTTAAGAAAATTAATATTAAATGAACGAATTAATTAAACCGTTTCTGGGCCTTTATTTTTTCACTCAGGAATCTCCGCTTTTAATGAATCTCAATACATTCCTTGTAATCATTCGTGTCATTGCATCACAGCATTAAAAGATTGTAACAATTGCTATCAATTTTTATAATACGGTTACATAGCCCGGGAATAATATGCCTTTTGTTTTAAAATATAGTTCATTATTTCATTGGTAATTCAGACTAATTTCTTTTATTTTTTATTTTTCATTTTGATGTCCTTGATAAAGTACAAATAAGAATCTGCAAATTTATTGATCCTTTTGTGACATCTCGTTCCTAATCATATTTCCCTTGTCGTGAATTACCTTTCCTTCGACATTTCTATAAATATTTTCATGGCAATTGTTCTAATGTCCTTTCATCATTGTTACCTATACTTTATGAATTTAATCGCTCTACTTGATTACAGACAATGCCTCATCACTTTTGCTTATAAAATGAATTGTTATAACCGTAAGTTCAAAATAAACATTTTCTTTCCACTTGGTTTTCCGGTTTATTGTTTTCCAGTCAACTATGATCGTCAAACATTTAAATCTCTTTTTCTTTTTTTAAATTCCTCTTCTTTTATTGTTGTCTGTACTTAATAAAGTGTTATTTTTGTCATATTATTTCGCAAATGGCAAAACCCTATGTCCTAGTCACTTTATTGCTTTACTTGAGGTGAAATGATTTTTTTTTTAAAATACGGAAATCCGTAGCACCAAATAATGTTGCATTTTGCCTGTCATTCAGTCGATTTCCTTTTAGTCAGTAATAAGATATCGCAATTTCTAATATGCTAAGATATTTTCCTTTTTCTAATATTCTATAATTGTATCTATGCATAAACAGTTTTAATGTTTTTGCTATTCATATTGCCTCAATAAGACTTTTAAAAAATGAATCTCATTAAAACATACTCTCGGAGATTGTCATGAATATATATTAGTTCTTATTATTTCTCATCAAATGATTTAGAAAATTAAGCTTTGTGTCTATGCTGATGACACAACAACTTACTTCTGCCTCGATAGTAAGTCTGATCAGTTCAAGATCAAATTATTAGCTGATCTCAAAAATGACCTTAAGTTGGTTTTTAACTGGTAGAATGGGACGTTAATGTTAACGGCTCCAAAAGAAAACTGATCTGCATTAATCTTTTGCCAAGACCCCCTTCTCTCTTCCCTCAGTATAGATGATGGCAAACTCCAAGAAAAGGACACGTGTGTTGTCTGGCTAACATTCTCGGCTGACGTGAAGAAGAAAGATTACACTGAATTCATTGGTATGTCCGTAACAAAGGAAATTGGTTTACTCTGATGGGTTAAACAACGTATCTCCTTAGAACCTATCTTACATATTAGTCTAGCCTTCGTCTACACTTTGATTATTACTGCGAGATATGGTTCCACCTCCTGCTACTTATTTAGAGATTCTTTTTCAAATCTAAAGAAGAATCAATAATATTATTGGTCCTGATCTACCGCCATTGTAATTGTTCGGATGAGCGCTACTTCGAGTATAGAAATTTACGAATTTAAGCGCAGTAGTAGATTAGCAAGAACGTTTCATCATATTAGTGTTAAGCGGAGTAGATGTAGAAGTAAGTTAAATGTAACAGTTTCTTTTCTCGAACCTCTTAATTGTGGAATACTCTCCAGATTCTATTCTTTCTAGCCAAATTTGATCTCATAAAAATTATCTACTGTCTTCTTGATTACTCTTCTATTCTCGCTCTTAATAACTCTTCCGTTTTCTAATTCTTTCACTCTTTGTGTATTAGTGACATTCCTGTTCTGTATGGGGTAGATTTGATAGAATAAAATAATGTTTCCTTCTTTGAGAAATTCCATCTTCCACTTAAGCATTTTCTGCTTCTGCTTGTAATAAGCGAATTGTGCGTTTTAGAATAACGATGAAGTACAACTCAGAACATGTTTATTTCTTTTTTTAAGAGCGCGGCTACCTGAAAACGCGGATAAAGGGACCTTGTAGAAAGTATGAGATGTCGTTCTTGTTAATGTGAAACTCACAAGAAACAACGATGGATTTTAGAAACGAGAAGGCCGCTCCTATAATGGAGCCCGCTCCATTCCTTTCTGTATAAACAGAACTGTTTGAGGAGACACAACGCACACCTTTGCGAGATGAGATAATGTAAACAAGGTCATACTACTACGACCGACGCTTGAACGTGTCGCTCTTATTCGAAATCGAAATCCGGTTTGTTTTGACAGTTGAATAAATAGAAAGGGAAATGATTGCGTCGCTTGAAGGAGCGCTTCAACAAAGTTTAGGCGGATTGTTTCCCGTCAGCGATGTTCACAGGAAAGTATTGTCCATTTATTATAGGATTCTAAATAATGTTTCAGAGCACTGTTAAACTGACGGCCAAAACAAGTTAATACGTAAATATATATGTGTCTATCAGTGTCTGTACTTCAATGACTGTGTTAAAATGTAATGCGAATGAACTGTCGAGCTCGATTAAGAATATTACAACGGAAGACTTAGAACTGTCTTAGCATCTGACAAGTGTATGGATAATTTACACTGGATAGATATAACATAAATATAGACTTCAAACCCCATTATTTTCTCTCCATGTGTGTGTGTGTGTGTGTGTGTGTGTGGAAAGTCGAAAGGAATTGGTTTGAAGAATATATTTATTTGTTATATATACATGTATACAACATGTGTATACACACACGCACACACATATATAGTATTCAAGGAGACAATGCCATTACGATGCAGGAGACTAAGAGAAATGAAAGAGAACTAAAAATACTTTAAAGTAACCGGAAATACAATCCGAAACAGGAAAGGAGGAAAACGCTACTCCTGCACAAAAAGACCAGGTCGGTGTGTGAATCGAATGACATATATATATATATATAAATATATATATATATATATATATATATATATATATATATATATATATATATATATATATGTTGTATCACATCGCGTCCTCATTAGCTCGTCTGATATTTATGGGTGATCTAAATATTTAAGTCTGAAAGGCAAGTAACATTTTTCACTTGTATAGTTATTACAAATAAATTCATCCCATTGGCCTTGATAAGGTCCATCAAAATACAAAACATGTCGGCCCGATAAGATATGTTTCCCTTTTGTCTTTGCAGATATAAACATACATAAACTCTGTCTCTGTCTCTGTCTCTCTCTCTCTCTCTCTATATATATATATATATATATATATATATATATATATATATATATATATATATATATATTTGTGCGAGTTCAATAGAATTTGACTCGGCATTACCTGTTACTAATTTAGATGTCATTTAGTGGATATCTATCATAGCCGCCCTATTTTTTAGACCCTGTTAATTATATATAGCAGGCTGTCTAATCGAGAAACGTATGCCAGAAAACATATTTCATTTAATATATCTATCGACTTCTATTTAAATAGAATCGTTGTCTTATTTTTTAACTCCTCTTATTTTATTGTTCTAATTCCTTAAAATGATTTTCTTTTACCCCACATTCTTTTTCTCTCTCAGAAAACACTTGCATCTCATCACTTTATTGTCTTCCTTGGGAGGGAACGGATTATAGATAGTTCTTTCGCTCTACACTCAGCTGCGGCAATCTTTGTTTATAGCGAATTCAGTGGCCATAATATCAAGTGTCTTCATCACCCAAAGCCACTGTCCTCGCTGGTATCCAGACTTCGGACTCGTCAATTTCTCAAACTCATGCTCAGTTAATAAACTTCCCCACGCGATTCCGTAACTCTGGCGCAGACATTTCACTATATGATCTTTTCCTTGTCTATTCTCTGGTTTCAAGTCGAGCCCTGAAACTCTGTCATCATAGCAACAAGGGCAACTCGAGAGTGCCGATATCACTTATCTATCACTCTTCTATCAAATATGTCCCTATAAACAGAACACGTATCTGTTACCAATGCAATGATTGGTCCTTATTTTACGATTTCTTTCGTGATGGTCCTTTGATATTTTTAATCAGCCTTTCCTATTTGAAAGCTGGCATCGTAGCCTTTTGCCCCTACTGAAATGCCAAATACAACCAAAATCTTCTCCTTGGTTTTCTCCTGCTTGTTCGGCCATTATAACCCATAGGAATCGCTACTTCCGCCTATACCAGAATGAAAGATCCAATTATAACAGACACCACTTTGACACCGCTCGTAATGAATATAATTGCCCCCTCAAAGCAAATGCACTATTCCCTAATAGAATGAGATAACGGATAACTTCTGACAAGATTAGTTGTATAAAATTTACACCCCAAAGTTTACAATGAATGTCCCGCTACTTCTTGATGTCCAGCTTGTTGTACGTCCTCCCTTTAATTCCTGTCTGGGGAAATAGGTGGCAACACGAATCATACCACTATTAATCTCCTATCACTTTTTCACAAATTATTAGAGCTTCCAATCAACAGTGAATTGGTTAAAGAGATTAATCCATACGACCTGCTTTCGGATAAACAATATTACTACCGTTTCCCCAGACATTCGCTGATGTGTTAAAGACTATAACTGAATTTCTCAAGCTTTTCATAAGATGGACAAAACTCGAAGATATCTCAAAACCTTTCAACAGGGTTTGGCACGCTGACCTTCCCTGCAAGCTCAAGTTCTACGGTGAGTTTTGACGAATTTTTGGCTTAATCCAACTTTTCTTAACAAATCGTGTAATGAAAAAACGTGTTGAATGGACAATGTATATTAATGCAGATGTATCTAGTGCTCTATACTTGGATCTACACTGTTTCTGATCTTCATCAACGTCCTTCCTGATGTCATCAATTCCCAACCAAGTAACTATACAGATAAGACAACACTTTACTCCTCTCTTAGTAGAAAGTTCGACAGATCTGAAAAGTAGGTATGATGGGCAATGAATGATTTATAAATTTCAACAAAACAAAACTGTTTTCAGTTAATCACCATAGAGAAACCTTTCTGATTGCCATCATCAACAGGAACCAACACTTTACTCCTTCTTGGCCTCATGTTTTCCGGTTGCATGAAGTGGATTATATATATTGAATCAACTGATTGTTCCGCTGCTAAAACTGTTGTTTTGGTGTCTCGTTTCAGACAATTCTTGTCAGAATCTTGCAAATCTATAAATCTTCCATTCGTCCGTACATTGAATAATATTGCTATATCTGCTCCCTTCCTGCTAATATTCGTAATACTTGACAAAACACAAAGAAGCATCTGTAAGTTAATGAATCCTGACCTGGCATCTTGACATCAGTCACTTTCTCACCTTCATGAGGTGGCTTCCTTATCTCTTTTCTACTCATATATTCAAGGCATTTCTTCACATGAGGTGTTCCCCTTAGTCTCACATCTGTATGAATTTAAATGAGATAATAGATTTGCGAAGATGTCTAAAAGCTTTTCTATTCAGTTAGATAAATGCAACCGTCAAATGGTTCTAATGATTTTTCTCGCACTTCTATCCAATTGAAACTCAACCTCAATGTCCGATTTTCCTTCCACCTACAATCTTAAAAAAAAAAAAAACATGTAACGTCAATCGGCATTTCTCTTCCTGAATTCTTTTTCTTTTATTGTTCTTTTCCTCACTTCTGCTCACTAACATCTTCTCATTCGCTTTCACTCCCTGTAATACCCTGCGTCCTAGTTGGATTACCGGCTTAATCCTTTAATGGATTATCTATGCATTTATTCATAATTTAATTTTATTGGGAATATTACCGGTAGCATTGTTTATAATATAATATTAATTGTTTATTTTGTTTGTGTATTGCAGTGCGCAGGTTGGTAGATGTAATTTCTGTGTATTCTGTTAATTATTAAAGATTTTACCATTTACTATAAATTTGCATCCATTTTCGTCGGGTTAATCAGTGAAAACTTTGTTATTTTTTTTATCCTCTGCTTCTCCTGCTTTCAGTGTCATATGGCATTAGATTCTCATCTTTTTCACAGTATATATCCTCAAATATTTAATGTCTCGTACTGAGTGAAAATATTAGCATGTCTCATATATACCCGTAAAAATTGCTTGTCTGTCGCATCTTGTATCCTTGTAATTTTAACATAGAAAGGTAGGAACCATTCTCGGACAATTGAAATTTCTTTTCATCTGAAGATAACATGAAATGATAATTGCGTATAGAAGTCTAAATGCTAAATATACAGAATCATAATTAACTAATGCGCTCAAAAAGATGCTCAATATACATGACTTGCAAACTTTAGCCAGTTGAATTGATATACAACAGCTTTTTTTGTTACTGTGTAAATTTAATGACATGCCTTTAGTCGTGCGGAAATCTGAGAAGTGACTTTCTAGTTAGTTCAATCGTTACATTTAGCCGTCTGTTACCAGGCTCAATTGAATTTTGGGGGGCCGGTTCAACATGGTCAACCTTTTATCTGCTTCTTACTTTTCAGTAAAACTCGAATCAATGACTAATTTGATCAAATTAAGATGAACTGTCGCCGTTTGGTGCCGATCCTGTCAAGAGCTGCGAAAAGAAATAAGCCTTAGGAGGTTAATTTCCCTCCAGCGGTAAGAGGCTCGTAGATAAATGTAGTTCTCTCAAAATAGACTTTCTTATTGAAGAAACATCGGGATTTGCATTAGTGTCGATTGTGTTTGCTTCTAATTCGTCTCGAACGTTGAAGACTTTCAAAATCGGTTTTGAATTAATTCGAACGGATGTTGTATTTGGAATCTATCAAAGGAACAACCTAAAATGGTGTTCGGCTAAAATGATGTTCGCGGGAAATTGAGTTTAATGAGTCTTGACTATACTAGACGAACCAATATTTGTTTCCTTTATTTGGATCTATTTGGTTGTAGAACGTAATAAGTTGATTGCTAAATGTATTATGCCCTTCCTATGTAAGATATGGCTGAAATGTTTTATCTGCATATATGAAGATTTATTAAAATTAATTTTTTGAAGACACACGTATAATAAAAATGATTACAAATAAATAATGTATGGATCTCATAATGGAAATATTAGCATTGACAGAGCAACCAGTATTATTGACGGTTTAAATTTATGAAATCCTTATCTTGAAATAATTTTCCAAGAAAATAATTTTCTTAGCTCCTTTAAATCTAATCCAGCTTTCGAGTACCGATAACGGTTTATTTCCTAACCTTTTGTTCGAAGTACTGTGGAACGGTAATATCTTGATTATGTCATTATTTGCTCTTAGATTTATATGTACTATCCATTTCAGTTGTAGATGCTGATAGCAGTCCTCAAGTGATGATGTTTCTGTTAATAATGATTCTTCTTTGTTTGGGATTCCGTAGCGCCAGTCCACATGGTTCAAAGAAGTGTGGTTTTTTCAAGACCTACACGTTTCATTCGCTCAAAGTTATTATTAACAGTTGATCGTAGTGTACGGTTGTATAGAACTGATAGTTTGGATACATTTAAATGAGCTTGGCGACATGCAATACATCCATATGAAAATCTCGATCTTCGAGGCAATTTTAGAATATGCCGCGAATATTCAAGTTAAAGTTTTAGTTTTGTACCAATTTGCAGTGTTGGGTGAAATTGCCTCCAGCTCAGCGTATCCTTCAATTTTCCTATGCTAAATATAATATAAGTGAACTATACGAAGAGTAACGATGAGGTTTTGTGATCCTTAACCCAAATGATGACAGGTTTAGAAATTGTGGCAAATTTAATATTTCTTCATATTCAATATTATTATCTTTCTAATTCAGATTTTGAAATAAACAGCAAAATATTATTTAGTCAGCTTAATATATGAACTTTAATATATGTATAGGTATGTTTTACATTTCCAGGAATACTATATACAATATTCGGACTATTGTCTTCATCTTTTTCGCCATATTTATTACAACGTTTCGGCCGTTGTACGCTCCGACCTTCTTCAGGTGGTTGGAATGTCAAACTGAACCCTTTATTTATTGCGAAATAATGGGTTCAGTTCTACATTCCAACCACCTGAAGAAAACCGGAGAGTACAACGGCCGAAACGTTGTAATAAATATGTCGACAATGATGAGGCCAATAGTCCGAATAATGTAAATATTGTAGGTAAAAACTAATCCCAGTATCTTTGCTAAAAATAACATTTATTTGTAATATTCCATGCAGAGCCATCATAAGATCAACATCTGCAATGCAGATCATTAATTTTAATGTTATATTTCTCGCATTAAATACGTTTATGAAAATTTAATAATCAAACAAATACAGAAATATGACTCTTTGAATTATTTGTCACCATGAAACTGGACATCTAAACAGAAATCTGGACATAGACAATCGAGCGCATAGGTATAGCAAAAGAGAGATTCGAGAAAAACAGCAACATATGAAAAGACTGGAAAATGTCTCAAGAAATACACGAGATAATGCTGAACTTCTATCCAATATATATTCTCCCATATGCCTGGGTATTTTAAATGGAATCATAACAGTTAAAGGCACAAGGAACACAAGATAATGATAACGAAATCTAGTAACCTACTTGCCGAAACTTCATGTCTATGATTGAATGCCAGCACAAGGATTGTATATGAGCGTTAGTTACTTAGACCAACAAAATATTTGTAGAGAGCCATTGTTGCCCACACATTGAATGGTCAAAGACGGAAAAATAAGAAGGGAAATATACAAAATACTAATCTCTGAACAAAGAGACTAAATTGGCAGTGTATTCGAGCAATGTCTATATTTCGAGAGTGATGTAAGCAATGATATAACAACAGCAATAAAAGTTTTTCACGTTGAACGCATGTAAACAGACGAGGCAACGTAGAGTATAAACTTATTTGCCCCATGCTCTTCACCTTGCCACTCTCATTTTTCTACTCCAAACTCTTTACTTTGCCTCCATCGCCAATTGTCCTCCATACACTTTCCATTAGCGTCATCATTTGTCTTCCTCGGGGTTCTTTACTTTACCTCTAAAATACACAGTCTTCTTTATGTTGCTAACATAATTTATCATCCTACATACTTTTCGCTTTACGACCATCATTTGTCTTCTTCCTCTCTATGTTATTTTCACCCGTTATCTTTCTTCCATAATGAGCTTCACTGTGCCGGCATCATTTTGCTGACACAGCCATCTTTGCCTTGCCCCCATCATTTGTTTTCCTACGTTCTCTTTGCCCTGTTACAATCATGTTTCTTTCCCAGTGTTCTTTGAATTGATACCATCATTGGTCTTTTCCCAAACGTTTTGCTTTTCCTTCATCATTTGTCTTCCTCTACACAATTTGCTTTGCCTACATCATTAGTCTTTTTACAGTTGTTAACCTTGCGTCCATCATTTTTCGTAATCAAAACCATTTGCCTCGACTGCAACATATATCTAGTACAATGAGATTTCGCTTGCGTCCAAGATTTGTCTCATCTCATCCTATTTTCCTTGTTCAGAAAGATTTGCCTATCATTTATTCGGAGATATGATCATTTTTTTCTTTACTATTTGCTCATTGGATCCATGCTTTTAGCCCAGTCAGAAAAATACCCAGTGATCTTTAGTTGACCATGCTAGTAATAATTTCAAAAATGCTGGAAATAAATGCTAAGCTGAAATTATATTTACATTGGATTTGTTCTAAATCAGATACAACTAAAGAAATTTTAATAAGCATTTTGATAAATGATGGCATGATTTGAAAATAGCTTAACAGATTTAGAAACTTGTAATACTAAAGAGTACATTTATTTAATAAACTCGCCATTGGCTTTAGCCACAACATCCAGAGTACTTCAGAATCTCCTGCTAATTTTCTGGACGGTCTCCCTGTTTAATTTAGTGAATTCTGCATTAACCTTGCCTTCAGTTCATCTTCGTTGTTACAAGTTTTGTTGGTCAATCGATCAACTGCATCCCACTCATAACAATTAAGTTGATTCAGTCTGATAAGTGAGGTGGCCAGATGTAAGGGTGATCTGGTCGCAGATATTGTCTGACAAACATGAATGGGATTTCCAGCATCTTTGGCATGCTGCAGAATCATGTTTCCAGAAGCTAGCCTGTTGACCCAGACTTGATGTAGGCTTCCGTATTGAGTTTGAGGCACGGTGGGAAACTGAATAGAGGCAGAACTACGTCATCATTCGTAATTACTCCAAACACCTTCGTAATCACAGTAAAACTCATCCATGTCTTTCCGAATCATCTGCACCCAAACAATTATCCCATGCTGATACACAATTTGGATAATTTTTCTGTTACACACACACACACACACACACACACACACACACACACACACACACACACACACACACACACACACACACACACACACACATATATCTGTTTGTGTCCCCCCCAGAGTATAGATACATTATTATTATCATTATCATTATTATCATTATCATTATTATTTCTGTTGTATACTAATGCCATTTAGGTTCCCATCCAGAGACTGAAGTTCATTGCATTCTCCACACAGCTTTTTTGTAAAAAAGAAAAAGATATATTTATATATAGGTCACGCACATTTTAAATCTGTTGTTCTTGTTCTTGTTGTTCTTCTTGTTCTTTTTGTTCTTCTTGTTCTTGTTGTTGTTGTTCTTGTTGTTGTTGTTGTTCTTCTTCTTCTTCTTCTTCTTCTTCTTCTTCCTGTTGTTCTTCGTATTCTTCTACTTGTTGTTATTGTTCTTCGTCTTCTTCTTCTACTTGTTGTTGTTGTTGTTGTTCTTCGTCTTCTTCTACGTGTTGTTGTCGTTGTTGTTCTTCGTCTTCTTCTTCTAAATTCTTGTTGTCGTTGTTGTTCTTCGACTTCTTCTTCTACTTCTTGTTGTTGTTCACCTTGTTCTTGTATTTACATGTTGACTCCATATGTGTGGCAGTTTTCTCTTAAGAATGATATTCATTAAAAATAGATATTAGCCAAATGTATCACTATTCTTGCAGAACTTAATAAATCGATTGTCTAGTTAATGTTCAATTCTCATTATGCATGGATTTTTGCAATTGCGTCTGCAGGAATTATATTATTATATATATTAATTTGAGCTTTCTATATTTTCCAAAGCGATCCCCCTCCCTTATTTTTGTAGCACTCAGATAAGGTCTTTGAATTTTCACAGTCTTTCAATGACTTTCATTGAAAAAATTTGGTTCCATTATACAACCATAGAGATTCTAGCACATCAAGCTTTCACTGCTGCCACGATTAATATCTGCTTCCTTACCTGGATAATATCGATCCTCTGCATGTTAATCTCTAATATTATTTATTTGACAAATATATGTTACAATAATATAATACATGGGTTAAATTTTTTGCACAATTTCCAGTATATCCGACCCTAAATCTTTCTTTTGTTTTCATTATTCCCAGCGAATTATTATTATTATTATTCGTAATAGTAGTAGTAGTAAAGTGAGTGATGAGGGGAACAACACATCAACATAATGACGCTGATGTACCTATATACGGCTCCCTAAGTACACCTCACCCCATACGGTCTAATAAGGTTGTACAAAGCACATACATCACAGCCAAATATGCGTGATACGATAGCAAGTTTTGGTAAAAGGAACACAAAAACCTTCAGGTAAGCCGGGCTCAGTTAAAATACATTGTTCGTTTAAACCAATCAGCTCAGAGTGTCTCAGCATCTACTTGTGTCTCTGAAGTTGTTTTGTCTGCCGCATCCTTTTTAATATAAAGTTGAAGTACTCGCAACAGACGCAGATTTGATCACTTCGCTCTACTCCACTCATGAAAATAACTCCAGAGAGTGTCAGCCCCGTACTTACATTACATAATATACGTTAATTAATATGCAAAATTGTTATTGATTTTATGTTATTAATATTATCATTATTATATCTCGATTTCTACTAGTGTCATACTACCTAGCAATCTCCGGAAAGACTTAAAGCAAGTATTTTTTTTGTCATGTCTACATGTAATTATTTATTTTCCTAACATAACATCAACAGCGTTACATGGACACATTTCTTAGTGTGTTGGCTGTACTTATCAAAGCAATTCATCTATCTCTCTAAGTTGGGATTTCCATGGATTTTTTCAATGTGTTGGTGCGTTCCTGTTTTTATCATTTCAAGCGCACCTACTATGACTGGTACAATTCTTGATTTAAATTTACACATGTTATCTGTTTAAATTTCCCATTCTTTACACTTTCATATTTTTTTTTATTCAGATTAATTTCTTGCTATCTTACAACTCGCTTGGCAAGCCATACCAATTCATAAGCAAATATTTTTTTTCGGGTTTTGATAATTGTGTCTGGCCTATTTATTTTGATCTTCCTGTCTGTAAGGATGAATAATCTCATAGAATTGCGATGTTTTCAATTTCTGTAACCGGTGCTGTATGATCATCATACCAGTGTTTGTTAACATCTTTTCCAAAGTCTTTGCAAATTGTCCAGTGTAAATATTGTCCCACACTATCGTGACAATTTTATATTCATTTATTATTATCATCATTCATCTTCTTCTTATCATTATTATTATTATTATTATTATTATTATTATTATAGAAACATTGTTTTTGACCTGCATATTTTTTGGAATAACAATGTCACAATGGAAGCGAATTGACTTTTTTTTTCTTTTTTTCGTTTCCACTTAATTAAACAGGATATAGTTACTAAAAAATAAATTAAATGGACAAAGATTTTCTCCTCGATCTTGGCTGCGCTTGTTAAAACTATTTTTTGTTCATCCTGTAGAGATTGTTGCTCCAGGGATTTTGTTGATTTTGATTTTTTTATTTATCATTTAGTTCTTTATTAGACACAAATCTCCACCGATAACAGGATAATATTTAGTTATTAATTGACACATTTTTTCCATTTGCAGGTTTTCGTATTGGAATATTTCTTTCAAAAACCTTCGCAGATTAGTTTTTTGTCACTTATTTATATCATAGTTATTATTAAATAAAATGATTGACGTATCTCTTCTAATATTTTTCAACACTTCCCAGAAGATCGTTATTTTAGAAGAGAAATACATTTAAATATCTCACTGTTTGACAATATTAAACAACATTTCAACAGAATGTATGTTTCCTTCAAGTTATCTTTAAAAATGCTAACCCCAGAACACTAACCATCAATTAAAGTTACACCATTGTTAACCATGTTAATCATACCCGGTTTTGAATGTTAAAAAAAATATATAAATATTTATTTGAAATATTTTACATACTGACACTTCAAACTTTATACTTTGAGTTAACCGAAAAACATATAATTTAGGTAAGAATTTAAAGTAGGAAAATTTGCGATGGATAATATATATCCATGGTTAGTGTTCTAGGGTTAAATATAAAAATGTTTTAAAAAATTCATGTCTAAAAATATATAAAACTACAAAAATATGTCTGAACAATCTTGTAATGAAATAAAAACGACTCCAATTCTAATGAACGCGTCAAAACGAATGAAACGCCGCTAACGTGAAGGCATGAAACTGAAACGTGCTTAATATGATGATGGTGTTGGTCATCTTGGAATTTTCTTTTAGGTTATTAGTTACTATAAGGAATCAATCAAACAGCTTACTATACATGTTATGAAAGTCCTGCCATTCTGTTCATTCTCTAGGGGCAAGAATTTATTAATATGAATACGTAACTATCCTCAGGTATTTTAAGGGCAGAAGTATCTTTTTTAGATTATATATATATATATATATATATATCTTTTTTTCAGAATGTGAATTTTAAGGTACTTGTCTAAATTAAAATCGTTTGAAATAAAATGTTCTGCAAGCTCCGTTCATATCACATTTTTATAATTTTATTTCTTCGAGATTTGTTTTTATAACGCAAAAAAAGGTTTTTGTAAATATAAATATAAGACATATTTTTTAAAAATGTTTTCACATTATCTGTCATTGTGTTTTTTCTTTAATTATTCTTTCCGTTCTTGTACCGTAACCATCATCATCATCATTATAAACATGATCATGATCATCATCAGCAGCAGCTTTTGATTTCTGATATGGTCAAATTACATACCTGGTCTACGGTAAGACCTAAAACAGGTTGCGGTGTGCTGTTTTGGTGACATTTCATTATATATTTTTCTGTCTCCTCTAACATCAGTAGCGTTAAATGTACAAAGTTCTTCCTACTGTGCGCGCACTATTTATCATGAAAATATTTGTATTTCCTTTAAGCTGGGATTTCCAGGGATTTTTTCATTAATTTCGTTCATGTTTTATCATTCCAAGCGCTCCCGCTATGACTACTGTTGTACTTGTTTTCAATTTCCACATTTTGTGCTTCGATTTCCAGTTCTTTACACGTCCATAGTTTTTTTTCTGATTTCTTTCTTGCTATGTTACAGTCCGCAAGGCAAACCATATCGATCTGTAGGTAATTTTACTTCTTTTCGGTTTTGACATTTATGGCCGACTATTTGCTTCGAACTTCCTGTCTGCAAATATGGTTTAATCCCATAGAAATATGATCCCTTCTATTTCTGTAACCAGTGCTGTGTGATGTTCATACCAGTGTTTGTTTCCTACGTTTTTGCACATTGCCTAGAGTAAATATTGCCCCACTCTAACGCGACGATTTTATATTCATTTCGCACCTTTACTGAACATCTTGAGATTAAATAAATCTATGATTTCCTGATATGTGTCACATAAACTACATTTTAGATCCACACTATTACGTACGATATTTGGCTGAAAGTTTCAAGTGAAAAGACTCTGGTCTTTTTCTGCAAGTATAAAGATTTCCGTCTCAGCCTTTAATCTAGATGCTAGTAACCATCGATGAAGATTAACTTTATCAACGTTGGCTTTATTAGCAGGTTTTGTATATTGGCCATGCAGAGGTTTGTCTTCACATCGTTGTTTTATCTGTGCAATAGCTTTATCCTTGGCTTTCTGTTTAATATTTTTGCTGCAAAAGATGGCTTTTTGGTTTTGTTTTGGTTTTCTACAGTAATTTCTAAATGTAAAACTCGTTTGTATCTCCATCCTTCTTTCAGGATTGATTATTTTCTTCTTGTTTGACTAATTGTATCATCCAGTTCTTTGTTATTTCAATGTACGTTAATAAGCAAATAGTTGTTGTCTTGTCTTATGCAGCTAGAATTGTCATACATCTTCCATTTTCGTTACGGAATATGAATAGGCGGTCTGCATCAGCCTTTGGATGATGCTTGTTATGCTTAGATTGAATTTTCGTGCCTGAGAATCCATTCGTTTTATGTGATTTACAGTCCATTTCAAGATAAGACGAAAAAGTTAATAATGGCCATTAATTATGCACTGAAAATTCATTTCCGTACTTACTATTTGTCGCATCCTTCTCTTTTCACACTATTTCTTTAATTTTTATGGTGAATTCCTTCAGCTTCCTTTTCATCAAGGTACTTGTAAGCTTCTTCTGACACTAAATCTTTGATTGTTACCCAGTCGTCTGAGTTAATAGACGATGTTTGTTGTAGTGATCATCGTAAAATTGTGGCTTTAGAAGACTTATCCAAAACGAATTTCCTTGCAGCCATCACTAAAACATTTAATGTTTTCAGGAGACCTTCCATCTCACTGTTATTCCTAGCGTACGACTTTAAGTCCTCCATATAAAATAGTTTATTTTCTTTTAAGACATCTAATAGCCATATTCCGTCCTGTTAAGTTCTATGGTTAATGTTATTAGAGATATACAAAATAGTAAGGAAGCTAAAGAGTTAACTTGAAATATTACACTGTTTCGGTCTATTTCATCAGACGTATAGATTCCATGTATATGATTCATTTGAAGTATTATTTTCCATATAGACATAATTTTGATGAATGTGTTACCTTCTGTATATATATATATATATATATATATATATATATATATATATATATATATATTTTAAGATCCAGAAAGGGGTCCTCTATCATATGCGTTACGGTAATCTATGCTCAGGGTACTGAGATTTCTCTTTGTATTGAAGCAATTTTCCAAGATAATTCTGTTAAGTAATTGGTCTTGTCATCCGGATGATCCACGTTTGTACACTTTCTCTTCAAGAGGTAATATGTCTTTTTTTTCCAAGAAAGAATACGTATGCTTTGTTAGAATAAATGTTAACATTTTGAAAGTTGAGGAAAGACGTATTTGGTTTGGGGGGTTTTGTGGCATTTGTGTTACCATTCTTAGGTAGAAAGAACGAAATTCCTTTCGTTACGCATGTCGGAAATTTAGTAGAACCATTGACCAGCTAGCTTTTTGTGTGCTATATTTAGATAATAGATCCAAAAGATAAAAATTCTCTCTAGCCTTGGAGATTTCCAATTGTGTGCTTTTTTGTTCTGGATTCCGAGATCAATTCGGTCTCCAATGAAGAACAAACGCAATAAGTAAATATAAGAAATAAAATGTATTTACACAATCATACAGAGGGTAATACTATTAGGAAATCCAGGAACACGGTTAGTAGCAAATACAGGTAGATATATACCGTCTCGAATTAGGACTTCCTTAGAGTCTACGTGCTTGTAACTGACTTCTACAAGAGGCTACCTCACACTATCTCCGTTCGTATATTCTCTCTCACTATCCGACTCCTCTCACTGACTGTAACTCTGAGTATTTAACGGCAGCAGTCCATGTACACTGGTAGAGTCCACTTATATGAAAAAGGGGTGGACCCCATAACATTTTTTTTCAGTGCACATTCAGCATCAGCCTCGTCTGTCATTCTCTCCCATGTTTGTTCTGGTTTATTTTTCATCCAATTTAGCTCTTCCATATACCAATCTGCTTCTTTAGAGCAGTTACATATTTTTCCCAGAACTGTATAACATTTTACCATTGTTCTGGTGGTGGGGGTGTCGAAAATATGTTTTGTTTACCTATTTTTCAGTAAAATGTCTTGTCATACGTTTGAAAGATCATGTTCTGTCGGTAGAATCTTGATTTTTTTTTCATAGCGTCTGATTCTTTGTGCCTTCTGTTGGATTGTTTGCTTTATTTTTAGTTTGGTTGATAGGACTTCCTTTTCGTTGCTGATTTTACTTTTTCTTTTGATTCTCCTCCATTTGCTTATCCTTATATTTGTTCCACTTGCCACTTCGTCGAATAATGATAATTCGCATCTAAGTTGTTCAATTTTGTTTCTCTATTTAATTTTTCCAAGGTGGAACTTCATGTCTGTGAAACTAGCATTTTAAATTTGATGCTTAATATTTTTTTTTTACTTGCAGTTGTATACATTACCTCGCTGAGACTTATATGTAGATCTACTTAATCCAGAATTAATGTGCGTGCTACATTGTAGAGTTCAATATTTTTGAGGTTATGCTGCGTTGTTGTAATTTAGGGAGTTTCTACCGTTTCCTCCATTTCAGTATTTTCTGCCTAATTTATATGCCTCATGATTTCTTCCTTGGTTTCGTTTATACTCTTCTTGCTTTCCGTAAAATAATTCGGTCCAATGTGTTTTTGAATCGATTTATTGCAGGCTTGGGAGCGATGAAGATCACGCCTTTCCAAATCTTTTAAAATTTCAACATTATCTTCACAGTGATCGGCGTGTATCGCAGTTACTTCATTATAATCTGTAGTTTGTGTGATTTTGGTATTTTTATGTTCATTACTGGTTCTCTTTCATGTTCTGGGAATTCACCTATTCTCGTTGCTATTCTTTTTGTTTCTTTAATTTCAGCATCTGTCAGTCGGATATTTCTCACGATGCACGTTCTTAGATTGGCTAGTTTATTTTGGTCAATGTACTTTCTAATTGCTTGTTCAAACTTTTCTTGTCAAATGTCATGTTTAGTGAGTGATGTTTTTCTGAGTTTTGTGCATTGCTTCATAAAAGGCTCTCATGGAGAGTTCGCAGGTCTATCATTGGGATTATCCCTATTGTGGTGGCCTGGAGATTCATTATTTGTGTATGAGTTTGTTCCTATGGCGGAAATTTCGACCTCAGGTAGAATATCTCCTGAGGGACGGGCTCCCTGTTTATCCACTGAAAGAACCAAACTGAACATTTTGTTTTTAGACTTTATTTCCCGTATTGTTTCTACTAGTGAGGCAGGGGTTCAAAAGTCCACTCAAATTCGACCGGCACATTGTGTAACTGTATTTTAAAGCCAGTACCCCGAAGCTTGTACGGATTGTTCGTGACTTCATGCCACAACATCCATTCACTCCTTAACTTGAATAACAGCTTCAGTTGCGGTTTGTTGTCCAGAGTTTTTCTTCTCCAAGATGGGTTGCCAAAAGACAGAGACGATTGGAATTCAAAAAGAAAACGTTGTATAAAGAAGCTATTCAGCGAAACAAAACATTATTCTAGAGCATTATATTTAAACAATACATTATATAATTATAATTATAAAACAAAGATGTTTATATCATTGTTGTTGTTGCTTTTGTCAGTGTTTTTTGCTGTGCTGTTTGTACGCATTAATTTTTTCTATTTTATGTTTGACTTGCAAATATCACTGGAAAGAATGTGTTTATTTTTCTCGATACTCTACTACTCATTCTAGTATTCCATTATGATTTAACTATGACTGTCGTCTGATATATTTCCATTCCTCCTCTGATTTCTACTTCTCCATATAATTCTTATTGTCTACAGAGATCTTTCCAAACATAAAGATTCGCGCATTCGTAACCTTCATGTTTCTTTCATTTTTCACTTATTTTTTTTATGGAGATTTCAATGATTTATCTTTCAATTATATGAAAAATATTGGAAGTTGCATATACACTAGGAGTTGTGTTTTCTTTGGTTCGTAGTATTATCATTGTTCTTCGAAAATTTGTTCGTCTGATTGGCTAAAAAACAGACGCTCCTAGATAAACAAAAATCTCAAAATATTCTAAGATTTTCAACACCCCCACTGACCAAAACATCCGAACATAATATGTAAATGTATAAATATAAAAGTGCTTAGTAATTTTTAAGGAATTAATATATTTTATTTGCAATCCGACATTATTTCTTATTACTTTCAACGCTCTATTTAATGTATACCCGTGTTTGAGGAGACACCCCGTTTTTTAGCATTGTAACTGAGGCTACAGATCTGGAAATCGAATGTCTTAATAAAATATGTCTTCCGGCATCTGTACTTGATAAAGTTTATAAAGAAATAAAAGAACGCGACAGATCGTGACCGTGCCTTTTTCAGCAGACATGTTAGTGAAGATAAATGAGAAAGGGAAATTGGCAAAATGACCGCACCTCACTGTTGGATGAAACGATTAAGGACGGTCAAGTTTGGTGGTGTTCCAATAAATTTTTGTAGGCATTCAACCACGACTAAAACATTGGAATCATGATTTGATTGGATGTAGGTATGTAGAAGATTTGAAAATCTATACACGATATCATCTTTGTTGTCTGCGTTCATTGGTGAGGTGAACACGCAAGTTTCTGCAATAATAATAATAATGAGAAGAATGATAATAATAATGATAATAAAAATAATAACAATAAACATATTTATTGCCGTAACTCTTCCTATATTTTTCAAAAGTTAAGAGATTAGTTCGATTTAAAAGAAACAGAAATAGAAAAAGGCGCTCTGCTTGATAATGCCGAACAATATTTTCAAGTTATATTTAAAAATAATTAAGGTTTTAAAATATATAAAAATACAAAAATATTATATGACTTTGTACAAGATGAAGAAACAATGATATTTTACATTACATAATAGTATTTTTTTTCAGAATATGCACCTTAAGGTCGTAACGTTCATATTCTGAAAATTTTCAGAAACTACATACATTTCGTTCCTTAAACCGCCTGCGGATAGATACGTAAGCAACATTAATAAATTCAAGTGCCGGGGAAATGAAGAAAATACCATTAGATTTCCAGGACATTTAATCTAAGCTTTTTTTTTTTAATTCCTTTGCGTAACTAATCAACTAATAAAAAATTCCAACATGAACGAGGTCAACATCATAATAAGCACGTTTCAAATGCATGCATTCAAGTTGGCAGGGTTCATTAGTTTTGACGCGTTCATTCATTAAAAGACAAGAATCGTTTGTACAAATTCTTGTATTTTTATAGATTTATATATTTTCATACTTGAAATTTTATAAAAAAAAATATATATATCTTAAAGAAAGCAGACACAATGTTGAAATATTGTTTAACATTATCAAACTCTGTGTTTATTTTTTATTTCTTAAGTCGCTTTTTAATATGTAATGATGTTGACGATGATGATAATAATAATAATAATATTTCTAAACACACATTTTATTATCACAGACTTTATTAGGGTGAACTTTTACAAGGATGTTTTCACTTTATTCGGTATTTTCAAATTAAGAATTTCTTATTGTCAATGGCTTTCAGAATGATGTCTACCACTGCAATCGTCGTATTCTCTAAATGTTTTTGTTTTCTTTTCATATGACAAGATCTTATTTTTGTTTCTATATTCAGTACCATTTTCATGTTTCATTGTGTGGTCTGCCGGCAAATCAATATTCACCATTTGTACATTCCTTATTCTTTGTTGGTTATGAGTGCATCACGTCAT
>CAHIKZ030002585.1:42500-107500 GCA_903632075.3 Acanthosepion pharaonis
TCCTCACCTATTGTGTAATGGTTTGTTTATATAATCCTTAATGTCATGAGTAATTGCTAAAATATTGCGTCAAATATTACCTTCAATGAAATGAATATAATAACCAATCACATTTTAAAACATAGAAGTTTAAACACGACACCATTTCTTTCGGAACAACATTTAATGTTTGGATTCATGCAGACTAGATCAATATTTCACTCCGATCCGTTAATCATCGTCAATATTCTGCTAAAAAGTGTTTGCCAAATATTAACATCATCGCCTAATGTGTTTAAAATGTATATTTGACCCGGCTTACAGAAGATCTTGCATTGGACATGTTGTTGAATACGTTCCCATTTTATAAGAGTGAAAAATGCATAAAATATTAATAATGCATAAAAGGAGACTATTTATATATATGCGTAAGGCAGGTTTACCCATCGTCCAGGTCACACACCTCCCATTATTTTTACAGTAGTAGCGTTTTATTCCTCGTTACCTCTTTAAGATTGGATTTCCTGTTCTTTCAAATGTTTTTTCATTTTCTTTCACTGCCAGCAGCCCATTGCGTCTTAGTGACATTATCCGCTTGCTTGAGGTGAATTGATGAAAAAAATTCCGGTTTTGCAATTGTCTATTTAATGTTTTTAGTATGTTACCGCACGCTGTCTATATTTTGTCCATTGGCAATGAAGGTGAAAGTTTGTGTGATAACACGTAAAAGCATTTCTGCTATGTTAAGACTACTCCATATATACATTTATATATTCTGTGTTTTTAAGCAGCAACTCCTCTTTGAGGCAAATATCATTACAGACAAAAGATATTTTTGTATCGATTAATTTTATTAATTTTAATGTTCCACTTCGCTAAAGAAGGATTAATACCTCCTTGTATTTATTTAGAAAAGTTGGTCATTTAAAAAAAAATACCACAACTATATATTTTCATTTATCTACAGAAATCACATTATTTTTATTTTTATTGATGATGATGATGATAATAATAATAAGAATAATAATAATGATGATGATAATAATAACAACAATAATAATGAAAATAATAATAACAATAATGATGATGATAATAATAATAACAATAATGATGATGATAATAATAATAGCAATGATCATGATAACGATGGTGATGATGATAACGATGGTGATGATGATAATAATAACGATGGTGATAATAATGATGATGATAACGATGATAATAATTTTATTGTTGCAGTAAAATCAACAATCACACCAATACAAATTGGTCAGCCATAACTTAAAGAGTTTTAACTAAATCATATCATTAACCAGCTAAAAACTACTGAAGATATTAAAGAGTCGGTTCGGGGATTTGATGATATAGTAATTAGGAGTTCAGTCCCTTGGCCGGTCAGTGTGGATTCGTTCTCAGTGGAAACATGTTCAGTGATAACCGCCAAGTGTTATAGCATAAGAACTTTACGAGTTAGCCCGAGACAAGATCAGTTGAACGAGAGGTAGATTAAATCACGTGGTCAACTAGTAGTTCCCAGTACATTACTCGAAACGGTATACACCAGATGAAGGTCCCGACGTAGTGATAACAACTAAATGTAAAGTCAATATTACTCATGTAAAACAGGTAAATAGAAGAAAGTTTAACTAGAATATAACAGCGATAATATTACAAATTTATTCTTGCTTATTTACAATTATAATATGTTGTGCTTCCTTTTCTATTGAAATATTATATTACACTCATAATATATGATCTTTTCACTATTGGGTTTTATTGCCGTGTGTTCAGCCTTACTGTGGTTTGCTTTTTTATGTAATATTAAGTATATTTGCAATGGTTTTTAAATATGTTGGTATCTTATTTTAAACGTTACATTAATAATCGTTCCAATGTCTTGCTGAAATGGGGATACATTAATATGCAACGTTTATGCCGGAAATGGTTATGTCCATATCACGTTGAAACTGTGTTTCCGGTACGATCGTCTATGTTAAGCAACGTTTAGTACTTCGGTGGGTGACTGCTTGGGAAAACTAGGTGCTATCATCTTGTAGATGCTTGCGATATAATTGAGAACGTTTCAGAAATGTAAATGGGTAAGTCGAGACCCAATTCCAGTCAGGTGATTCCAGTCAGGTGATTCACTTACGCGTAAATCCATCTTTTTAATCCGCCCAGCTCTGGTTTAAAACCACGCTCTCAACCTAATGCTGCTTCTAACGTGAATCATATCTGTTTGCCTTCCATTCTGTGTCATTACGTGTATTTTGTATTGGTTAACAATCATAATCTAACGCTTTTAACACAACGCTGAAAAATCTGACTTGCATTTGCATAAAAAAAACATCATAGACACTGACACGTCTACACAATACCTCCTATATATATATATATATATATATATATATATATATATATATATATATATATATATATATATATATATATATATAACACCTGTGGTGGCAAAAGTTGCTGGTGGCAGTACCGCCTTAGTCACCGAAGATTCGTTACGCCCCCTGGTTGGTGGCTGACGAAGGCAGTTTATCGCACGTGCTTCGACATATTGTATGTAGAAAAAAGTAGGACATGTATCATTAAACACTTATTGTCAGCAAAAATTGATGCAATCTAAAAATATGTTTTGGCTTTTAATAACCTGCAAAAAGTTGATACGCCGTAAAATATATATATATATATATATATCAATCAGTTGTGTTGGTAAATGATGTAATTCTACCATGTTCTTTCAGCCTTGAAATGCGTTTCGGCCGACACCGAACGTATACAGATGTTTTAATTGTGAACCTTATAGTGGGTCAGCCAAGTTGTATTGGTTATAAATAGAAATAAAAACTGACCATCTACAATGTTACATTTGATATTGTAAAAAAGACTACAACAAGAGAAATAATCAAGTAGAAGAAATTGTGAATTTGTTCAACAATAAATATTTTTATAAACACAACAAATACATAATATATAGTGCAAAAGTTGATAAACACAATAGAGTTCTTTGGTGTGTGTTACTGAAAGAATTTGAGTTACTGTACTGTATGTGTGAAAATGACAAGGTCTAGTTAGCTATATTTGTTTTTATAGGAAAATTAAAGAGTTGTTTTTGTTTTTGTATTAAATAGAGAAAAGTATTGTTCTTGATTCACTGATTGTTATAGAGTTATCGCTCATTAACCAGAGATTCTTCTTGTGGAATGGAATATTTTGTGGGAGTGAGCGTTAAGCCTGGAGATGGTTGACAAAGTTTGTTGTTGTATTGAAGATAAAGTTCGTCTCTTTTGCTGTGTTGATTCCCATTGAAGTCAAGTGAATTGGTTCAATATTTTAAGTGCCCACTGACCAAGTCGCGTCGAAGTTTCGTTTTTATTAGTTCTCTTGGTCACGTGGGGAGGATCGTGAACATGTTTACATTTTATGGCGTCAACTAGAGGTCAAAATTTGGGTCGGTACCTTCGGACGTAGTTGACGACACCTAATTAAAATTTTACAACCAATCAGAATACATCAGTTGTTATATTTGGTTGGGAGCCTCTGTGTATTTAACTTTCACAAAATTTAAGATTAAAAAAAAAGTAGGAATCTGATTCTACAACCTAAATGGAGCATCAAGTTTTAAATTCTACCATGTTCTTTAAGACTTGAAATGCGTTTCGGCCGGCACCAAACGTATACAGATGTTTTAATTGTGAACCTAACGGAATCATCAATTTTTAAATGGATACATCCATTCAAGACATTGGAAAGGATTCTATTTTCTTCTCTCTATGGATTTCATATACTGAGATTCATATAATTTAGGGAACAAATCTAATTCCAGAACGTCTGCTGCATTGTCAGTATCTATATAATAACGAGTTTAATGAATAAATCCATTACTTATGTTTAGACCACATCTATGAGCAAGGTCTAAGATCAGTAGATTATGAGGGACGTAGAGCCACCTCTTCACTGCTCTTATTCCCAGATCAAGTTGACCGCCGTTGTAGCACCTGTTAAGTTTTTCGCTAGGGGTCACAACACTATGAAAATTTAGAAATGCATTTTCATAGTGAAGGTGCCAGCAATTCATCTTCATAGTAAAAATAATACCAGAAATACGTTTCGTTAAAAAGAAAATTATTGCCAGCAAGATATACTTGGAAAAGAAATGACTAATGTTTCCAGGAAAATTCCATTTCGGCATGAAATGACCCATAAACTCTTGATGTTACTGTTAAGCAAACAAAATAAAGAAAGAAACATTACTTATCTGGAGTATATCCTTCATTGCGTAGATGGCGTATTATGTCAATTTCCTTAAATCCTGCAACTGCGCGATAACTAAATTCGATGTGTTTCTTTTGAAGATAATAGCACCGCCTAAGAGGGAGTCATTATAAATGGGTTTCCGAAAATCTCCATTAGACTTTATAAAATCCAGCAGTGCTCTGCGCTGCACTATCGTCTTAGGAAATGAACGGAAGCCACAGTCTATTCCCCATAATAGTTGAGGAATTGACAAATAAATTCCATACACTAAACGTATGAACTCTGGTGATGAGACAGTTTTGGGACATTTGTCTGTTTGAATTTAAACAGCGTTTGATAATATTCTTATAATCAATTTTGAATTTATTTGAGGCGAATGCCACAAACCTATTAAATTCTGTGAAATTTGTAGTAAACTATCCCTGATTTGCAACATGAGATTTAAGCATAACATTTGAACTGCATGTGTTTATATAAACTCGATTCACATGTATACATGCTGAAGTCTTAAGCATTATTGCACATGATTAATTTGGAGTTGAACTCAAGGATTTTACGTGAAACTTGGGGATAATTTTCTCTAATGGAAAGAGGGCTTAACAGCTTCATAATTAGGTGTTATATTAGGTGTTATAAATTACTCTTTCGGGGGATAATTTATATTAGTGGTTGGAAAGCTTGAATTGGTTTCTTTTAGTAGCACACGTGTGTCTGAAGCAAAATTGTTCGGTGTGACTTTCAATTTGAACATAATTACGTACGAAAGCTATTGCTGCCGAATAATAGAAAGGTTTTAAATTGAATTAGCAAAAGAGCTGACGGTTGTTCCCCCTTTTGGGATAAGACTATTCGGTTAGTATTCTTTACAGTCATTACCGACAACGAGTAAATCCATTTCATTTCTGATTTCTAAGTACAATATACAGACAAATTCCCAGAACTCTCTAAAAGAATTACGATTTTTATTAGCAAAATTCCATTTCAATCTCCATATCAGCCATTTTGTGTTGTTCTTGTTCTATTTACCGTGTCTCTACGGAACGTTGGCGATCCTGACTCTCCACAATTTCCTGTCCTTTGTAGCTTTCAGTAAATTTTCTTTTTGTGTAATATCTCCAAATCCCTGTTCTACCGAGCATTTACACAAGCTCATTAAGTACGTTAGGCGATGTTTTCTCTCTCTCTCTTGCATTCAATTATTATTGTGCGTGTCAAATTCTCCAAGTTCTCATTATGTCCCCTGGAAATTGAAAATGATTCTAATTAAAAGCTCATCTTAGTTTATATTGTCCACAAGGCATCCTCGTTTCTAACATATTCCATTCATAGTATTATCAGTATCCTTATGTGCAATCACATTTCTGCTGTCTCAAGCTTCATTATCTGTGATGAGATTTTTCAGATTTTAAGTACTGTATAAGAAAATCTATATTACCTAAAAGTCAAGTACTCTTTTCTTTGTTTCTAATAAAACATTTCTGTTTTGGAGGACTAATTTCGCTATTCAGTTACACCTTTGGATTTCGGTCACGGCGAAGTAAGTGATAACGGCTCAGATTGATGAACACAAGTCTAGTTCGAATTTCAGTCGAATCCATTAAATTCACATATATGCTAATATCCTTAGGAATGGTATGGATCCTCTTTTTCTTCCCCAGCTATGGGTAAATAGCAGGTCAGACTGGGTTGGGTTCTTTAGCCTTGGATGGTAACGGGTCTACCGCAGAAAGAAATGGCAACCTATTGAGGGAAGGATTTGCTTCGTCAGTCGTGTATCGAAGCATAAATGATCGCCTAAACGTGTATCACGCATGGTACACAACTGACTGAAATTCTATCCTAGTTTAACACAATTCCTAGATATTGATTGTTTGATTTCGATGTCCGAAATTTGTAGTTCACAGCTTAGGTTGTATCTGTTGCTGGCAATTACACTTTCTGTATTTTAGAGTTCATGTTTAATCATTTCTTTCCACTTTTCTGCAATAATACTGTTGTAGCTATTTTAGTTTCCTTTCTGTGTATACTATCAAATCTCTAACATTTGCATTTAATTTTGCTTAGATTATGACTAATGAAGAATCCTGGTAGGACTTCTAATATTTCAGGATCTCCTCAATGTAAAGGTTGAATATGTCCGCTTAAACAAAAAAATATATTTGTCTGACACCCCTTTTTATATTTATGCATTAACCGAATATATTTTCTGTAAAAAAGCAAACATTTTGATATTAGTTTTAGATTATTTCAACATCCTTCCAAAATATCCTACACTTATTTATCAGACCTCGATACAAATATGACGACAGTGGATTACAAACTGGAATATTTTTGTCTTTTTTGTTTTATGGTGTGTCGATTTGCCGTAAATATTTGTCGTATAATTTCTTGTTTTCTGATATATGAGCGTTTTGATTGAAATTATTGACCAAAGATTGTGACAGGCGACATCTGGCAAACCCGGTTGCGTCGGGGTGTCCGATGCTTGGTCTGTAAATGTCTGCCTTGGTTGCACTAGCTCGACTGCGGCTCCCATTTTCCACCGGTTTGATATCTTCGGCTATTCTGTAGATATGGACTTCGATAAAAGTCGCTTTCAGTCTGATCTTTCTTCTCCAACCTTACGACCATGGGTGGCGCTACAGAAACTGGAACTCGAGAATGTTTCGCTCTTGCGATCACTGGGAAAAGTAACCCCACTAACATGACAATTACCAGCCATATATATTTTACACTCGTGATCGGAGGGAACAGATCGTAATCAAATATACTTCTGGTCAAGTCTGTGGACTTCTCCGTTGCGCAGAGTTATCCATCAGAATCAAATTCACATGAATGACCATGTCAAACTCTCTTTGATTCGCATACATATACGCCATCGTCATTGAGAGAATGAAAGGGAATAGGTATAGAGAGTGCGATTGATAAATTGTCGCCATTTTATATTTTACGTTCACCCATGTAGGTTGTTTGTTTTTGGTTTTGTCGACTGCGCAGTATCGTAGGATCAGTTGGACACCGTCTGTGAGAGACAAAAAAAACAAAACAACATGGCGCATTACACTCAGAGTTATGGAGATAGCATGCTTGACTGCTTGTCATTAACGCCGGAAGTTCCAATGTTTGGATGTCAATCGGAGTACAGTGTAGATGATTCTGAAAGATTTCGAAGAGTCTAATGATGATTACGAACGTGCTTGGTGTGATTATTAGCGATGTTAATGTTATCCTCCATTCGTCTTCCCACAATTCCTCATATTTAACACGGCGGCTTACATTAAATGCCTTGAGGACGTACTACTGCACTGGATCAAGGAAGTGGCTGATGGAATATACTGTCTGGCATCAGGACAGGCCAGTATGGGACAAAAGCAAGAGAACACATTCATGGCTGTCAGAAAATACCTGCCACCAGAACACCCCTTACATAAGCTTACCCAAGTAATCTGAGTGCAAAATATTTGATTATATGTGGTGTGCATTTGTGAGAGAGACTAACAAAAGAAAATTCCTTCTTGCACCAAACTAAAGGCAAAGATCAAGACAGCATTCACCAACTTAAAAAGGGAGATACTGAATTATTTGAATAAATATACTTTTTAGTATTCGAAAATATTGTGTCGTTTTGGTAAATATAATTCTTAAAGGTAGATGCGTGTTTGATTTTCGTCGTTCCGTAATTTTGAAAGATTATCCATCATATTTTGTACACACACACACACACACACACACACACACATATATATATATATATATATATATATATATATATATATATATATAAACAATTTTAAGCAAATGAACTACGAATAAATTATTCCACTTTAATATTCATTAATCAAATATAAATACTATATATATATATATATATATATATATATATATATATATATATATATATATGTAAAACTTAAGCTCAAATATAGATCAACCGAAGTATAAGATAAAGAAAAATCAGAAACGTATGTCCATCTAACTAGTCACAATTTTATTAATGCTTCATCATGAGGAAGCCTTAAATATAGTCAAATGTATTATATTGATAAACGGTTCTTACTCTTATATATATATATATATATATATATATATATATATATATATATATATATATATATTAGTCGAATAAAAAAGAGCAATCAGACGCAGATGCAACTCGAGTTTCCCATTTCTGGATTTTTCATTCTACGTATCATTGAATCTCAGTATAACTTAATTTAATATACCCAACTGGTAGGTGCCAAAGTATTGATTATCTTCTCATACAATAACTAATGTTTCGTCTGTGATACTTTGACGACAGTACGCTTTAATATTTCATTTCTGTGATGATCATTTGAAAACATAAGCAATAGCGGACGAAAAGAGCTAAATCCTAATCGGAAAGTGTATTTTCAGATGTCTTCCAATTGCTGATCAATATACTAAGAGACAGAATAATTTCGTTAGAAACAAAGAAACGACTACTGAAATATAATTCCTTTTATATAATGGTGAATGTTCTTCAACCATTTCACAGATGGATGAGAGACTTGAAGCAAATGAAATTTTGGTCTATTTAAAGATGATGAGAATTACAGGAACTGAAAAATTTTAGCGAACTGGAACCAAAATGGAAACGTATATCTAAAATACGGAAGAGTCAGTTGAAATTCCGAGGGTACAAAATTAAAAAAATGAGAGCTGAAAAACTTTGATACACAGACAATATTGAAGGTAAGGTAGAGAGAGAAAAACAATGCATAAACTACGTCGAGAGCTTGAGCAAATGTATAGTGGAGCAATGTTTATGAGAGATAACAAAAATAAAAAAATATAAAGGCTAAACTTGACAGAATATTATGGAGAGCCATATTCTCCAACAACTTGAAAGAAAACGGCACATAGAACTAACTGTTCTCTTCTTAAAACGAAAACTGCTCTCAAACTTGACACTACAGATCATCATTTTCTGTAACTCTCTCGGAACATCACCTAAAACATGGATGAACATTCTGTGGCACATGTGAATGTCTGGCTTCAGCTAAATGTTTCCGCTGTCTTGACGCAATATTGATGGATTGTATCAATACACATGGTGACCACATTTCCTCTTGTCTATTCTATTGACGTTTTACGCTATGAAATTGCTACCTTACAATGTTCAGACTATGTGAAATGTTTATAGTGCGATTTCGTACATTACCTGATCTACTGGATTAGGTTTATAATTTTGAAAATTGTTGCTGAATCACAAATCATGGGAAAGCTTTAATAAAAATGAAACCTTTTATATTGATAAACGTTTCCTAATCTTTCTTTATGATTTATCTCTCTTATATATAAGGCGGATAAAAGAAAAATGATATCAAACAAACCAATCAGACGCAGAGGCAACTCGAGTTTTGCATTGATGGACATTTCTTTCTAGATAAAGTTGAATCGCAATATATCTTAATTTAATCTACTTAAATGGTAGGTGCCAAAATATTGATTTTCTTCTGTCTTTTTACACTTTGTATCAATTTGTACTCTCCTAAACCATTTAAAAGGGAAACGTTTTGTTACTCATGACATTCCATACAATGATAACAAATGATTTGTCTTTGTTTCTTTGACGACATTCCGCTTTAATGTTTCATTTCCGTACTGATAATTTGCGAACATAAGCAACAGTGGACGAAAACGGCTAGACCAAAATCCGAATGTGTATTTTCAGATGTCTTCCAAATGCCGATCAAACTATTAAGAAAGGAAATAATTTTATTAGAAACAAAGGAACGACTGCTGAAATATCATTCCTTTTATATAATGGCGAATGTTGTTCAACCCCTTCATAGATGGATGAAAGACTTCAAGCAAAAGGAATATTGGTCTATATAAAGATGATGAAAATATCATGGACTTTTAGAGGAATGGCAACAAAACAGACTCGTATATCTAACATAAGGAAGAGACAGTTGAATTTCCTATGGTACATAATCGTCTTAAAGAACTTCTCCTTCTGTTAGCATGTCTGATACTAACCTCCAGGAGATTCAGTAAGTAAGACTTAGTTGGCTAACGTTTCCCTTTATGTAGTGGAACGATTATATTAAATCAAGTACTAAATCTGCTTTTAGGAATGTCGGTTCCCTGTTTCGTGTTAGACATTTTTTCTCGCCACAATATATGTAAGACTGTGATTCTTTCATGATTTTAATATTGATCTCACACCTGATCTAGTACACCTGTACTGTATTTAGAGATTCCTTATTTGGCATCTCGGCTTCAGGCACTTTCTAGAATTGGCTCTTTGGTTAAATTCACTGGCGTTGACAGTTTGCACGGTTTGCCTAGGATCAGTTCAGTTGAATGATACCCACGTACGTGAATAAGGCGACTCGGACAATTAAGATGGAAAGACTAAAAGGAATGCTTATGCGTTACACAGAACGCAACTAAAAACTACAAATATCTGTGATTAGCGACTGACTGTCTGGTCGGTAAATAAATGATATATTGCTGCAAAGAGAGTATTAATATACTTTTAATCGTTTGAAAATAACCGTATACTTGCTTAATCTTTTAATAACAACCGTAAAATCAAGTATTAATTGCAAAAATTAAAATTAGATAGTAATTATGAATTTATCACATTAAAAATCAAATTTGTTGAAAAGTAATCGGCTTTAGTTAGAGACAACTATTGGTTTCTTGTGATTTCTATAAACGCACTATAACTTGGGGGATTAATAAAATACGTTATTAATAACAGGTTTATAAAAATCCGGTATTACGTTGATTGAATTGGCTTATCACAATTTTGCAGGTTATTTAAATTTATAAACTACTTTTTCGATAGTAAAAACCATTTGGTGATAATAATAGTTTAATGATACATATGGTAGTAATTAACCCAGACCTGGGGAGACAATAAGTGGATACATATATTTCCCAAGGATATTTGCGCGCAAGTAAATATAAGTAACCCGACTGGAATTAGAACTCGGCTCTACGATTGTCAATTTCGGTCCGTTATCTATTAGAACATCTGCACATCCAACCTTACAGAATCTGGTATTCCCAAGCAGTAACCTATCGAGACACTGAACAAGCTCGGCTTTGGTTAACTTCGATGATTAAAAGACAATCAGCGTTCCTACGTGATATGAACCAGCGTTGCAACGTGATATGACTGTAAAACACCCTATTAATTAAAAGTTTCTACCTATAACTTAATTTCTTAAGTTTCTACCTATAACATTAATTTTTGTTGATTTCTCTGCTGCTGCAAACGTTCCGGATTTTTTCTGTGAACTTATATCAAATCTAATCTATCACGTTCAGTATTTCACTTGCACGGGGTTCAAATCGTCAGCACTCTGTAATTACAATGTCTATAGATTTATCTGTCATTCGAAATCCCATAAATGAGACTTTGAACTTTAGAAGGTTAATTGATTTTGATTTAAGGTTTTTTTTTACTCTCTCTTGACTGCGTTGACAGCTTAATAGAAACATGTGACACAATTTTTATTGTCATTCATTTTATTGTTTATACCACGTGTCATATATCCTCATATGTCCTTTTAAGCCTACGCCTATATTAAAGACATCATCGCCTGCATTATTTCACAGACTGCCTTCAATATATTTGCATCGCTTTTATGTATAGTAGACGCAGGTAGAAAAAGAATGCAGAATTCACGTCGGAATACAATAACCAACGCAACAGTTCGCTGAAACGTCACTTGCTCAAACTATATCTGTTTTGCTGCAGTAAAGACTTATCAATACAATGTTTTGCCAAAATTACAATGTCTATAGATTTATCTGTCATTTCTCATTGTATTTATTTATAAATCTTTCTCCTTTTCTATTGAGTATATTGGGGCACAACAGAGAATTGGTACAGTTGCCAAGTTGCTTATATCAACGTCTTTAACGATATATTGATGTCTCTCATTTGTGTATAAAAGATCCCTTGGTAAAATACAACACCAATAAATAGCATTACTCATTCCCTGAAGACAGCTTAAAGTCTTTATTGGGTCGTATATTTTCAGTTAAATGTTAGAATAAAGCCTACTTCTTCCGTTTTGTCTTCTAAAAATATTCTTGCCAGTTTTTGGAAAGCGAGAAATAAAAAAAAAAAAAATAGAAAAAAATTGTTGTTTAAAATATATGACAAAACAGTAAAAAAAAAAATTAATATAACATGAAATGTAAGGTTAAACCAGCGCAGGATAACGTGTTTAATAAAGTACAGAGTTGTCAAAGACAATATGAAAAATTGCTTCACGATGCTTTTACATTTGTCAGTTTTACAAAGAGCATAAAATGTTTACTTGTTATTTCTCAGTTCTTTATCCAGAGATACCAATTTCTTTGGTTCCAAGGTATAAAAAATGAAATGTTCCTCTTCAATTCTTAATGCTGTGATTATTATCATGGTATATCTTTTATTATTAAACGTGGGCGTTGTATCTTTCTATATTTCTGAGATTAGGTATTATGTATACTATTTTTTATATTTACTATTCTGACTGTTGTCTTCAAATTTGTCGCCATATTTATTACAACGTTTAAGAAGAAATCCGGAAAGTCCAACGGCTGAAACGTTGTAATAAATTTGTCGACAAAGATGAGGACAATAGTCCGAATAACGTAAATAGTATGGGTGTTGTAATATTCATTTATTCGGAAATATTGTCATATCCTTTAACTTAATTTCTCCCTCACCAAATAGAGTACCTGATGTTTTCTAACATCACTTGAATCACAGTAATGAGTTTTTTTGGAAGAGACAATATGTCGTTCGATATCGTCTGATTATTCTAGTATCTGATCTGGAATTTTTTAGAAGGGACCTCAAAGTTGCACCAACAGATTTTAATGGTGATATACAATTTTATTCAAGCCTTTTCTTTACTCAATTTACGGTGGGAGGTGCAGAGGGGGTAGCAAGTTTTGGAGATGGAGATACACAGTTCAGATATAAACAGGTCGGCTAACTATCCATGCACTTCTTGCAGAAACGACATACAAAGTCACATTTAAGGGAAGGACCGAGTGCGCATTAATTTTTGTTGATTTCTCTGCTGCTGCAAACGTTCCGGATTTTTTCTGTGAACTTATATCAAATCTAATCTATCACGTTCAGTATTTCACTTGCACGGGGTTCAAATCGTCAGCACTCTGTTTCAGTTACGAAAGTTCAGACTAGTCTTGTAATGCCTGGAGTAAGATTTGCTACAAGTAATTTCGTACATCGGTGTCCATAATACGCACTCTGTAAAAAAAAAAAACTATATAAATACTTGGAAATTACTTCTGTCTTCTACCTTTGGGATGTGGTAAGTATTATCTTTGTGATGAAAACAAGAGAACGTTTCAGAAGTGCTATAAAGTAAGAATACAATATGTACCACAAGGACGGTTAAATTTGATGGTGGACACGTAATGGCATCAAAAGCAATGGCAGAATAAAATTGTTAAAAGTTGATTGAAATCAAAACAACGAAAACATTAGATTCCTCTAGTCTAATCTTCTGCCAGACAACAAGTTTGGTAGGTTTTTCACAAAGACGGCACATCTTGTGAAGCTTGCACAGAATCGAAAGTAACAAGAGTTTCTTGTGAATAAAGGTGTTCAATTTTGTGAAGTATAGCCAGTACAAAATTTTGATCTGAATGTAATTATGCCATTGTATAAAGAATGAGGAAACAGTTCTAATTAAAATCAAATGATCTCCAAAACATTGGGATTTCTGGCAAGAGGAATATTTAAAAAAAATCCTAGTGAGAAAATCTGGAACTTGTTTTATTCCATGCCCCATTGAACTGAAAAAATCATCGAAATTCAATCCATACTCCGATGTTTACTTTCAGGAATACTAAATCGATAGTCAATTAAGAAGTAACTTAAGAACAGAAAGTTACGTAAATGTATGACGGGTCTATTCTCGACGTTTATACAAAATTTAGTTAGACATTACTAAAATTACACGAATTCCTATCATGTTTTATTATTAGGCGAAACAAATTTAAAAACAAAATATAAGATGTCTAGATATAAACATGTTGAACGCAGACACAGGAAAGATTGCAGGAACAGCTGGAGAGGTTGCGAAAAGAAACGCGCAAAGAAAGGATTATATCTGAGTTGATAAAATGACGAAATACATGGCCCCAAGCGCCAGGTAAAGTTTGAAGACATCGTAATCAAGCAAGCACATAGATCATACTATCTAGGAAATGTTATTACAGAAGACGGAAATGTGACACTTATCAATAAGCCGCATTGTATTAACAAATACTTTCAAAACCTGTAACAAAGTTTAAAGAAGCAAGAAAAGTTCGTTAGAAACTCTGAAAAAAGATGGCTGAAATATAATACCAATCATCGAGTGAAAGCTAGACAATTTAGTAACAAAAGAAGAAAAGACATGAGTCAACAGTTGGTTTTAGTAAAGCATGCTGAGAATTACAATTACGGAAGAATTACAATGGAGGCAAGGGCTCTTGTATTTAGAATAAGAAAAATGTATTTTAAATTTCTATAGTAGAAAATTAAAGAAAAGGCTTGGCAGATCTCTAACACGCATGGCATATTGAAGGCAAAATTATCAAAGGTAAAGAGCGAGCAACGTATCTTGAGGAAGTGGATGGTAGAAATTGGTCTGGGTTGGGTAGTAAGTTGACAAAACCTGCATGGATACATAAATAATAGGAGGTTGTGCAGAACCACGTTCTCTATTGACAATTCATACACAGTAAAAGACAACTAAGCGACAGAAAATCATTTTTCTAATGTCAAAATATTTCAAAATTCATATATTTAAAATGTGTTCAAAAATGTTTAACATTGAAGTGTCTTTTTTTCGGAAATAATATTTGTTGCCAATTATCTTGCTTAAATATCAAGGTTGATCATATCTTAATTAAATATCAACATTGATCATATCTATAATACGGTAATCTAAGATAATTTTGGAAAATGATCATTTTAATCAAACATTGTGGAAAATTTTCACTTTTTCAGCTGAAATCTAGACAATGAAATGAGGGTAAAGTTATAAAGAAAAAAAAGATAATCTGGTCAAAATATACAGTGATACCACACGGGGATCGTATAGTTATATAAAATACACATTTTGTATAGAAGTGCATGAAGATATGAGCACTTCAAGACAATGAATTCGTAACTGCATAGCCAAACGTATTATTTCCCTCAGGTGACCCGATTTATCATCTAAATAAGTTTCGGAGAAATATAACAGAATCCAAATGCTCTCAGTATAAAGTACTTATTATTATTTAAAGCAGATATGTTTTATTAACTAAACATAAAAAACCCAAGTGAGTAACAACTGATCTTCCTTTTCTAATTTAGTCGTGTAGATATGTTGAATTAGATAGCTACTGCTCACTAATACATCTAAATGCAGTAGATAGTTAGATAAAGAGATAGATAGATAGACGTTCTTGTACTTAAAAAAGATCTGCACATGACACTGTGTTGATTCCATTGTCAGAAAGTATACTGAAATAAAATTCTAAGAAAAGGTATTAAAGGAAACAAAAATAATGACTAACCATTAACACTAAAATGTAGAGAAGACATGCTTTGAGCTATGTATTGGCAACATGAAATTATGTGGCAATGTAAAAATACGTGGCAATGTAAAAATACGTGTACTATAATAACAGCAGAGAACGTGACAAAGAAATCTAAAGAGACATAAGGATAACAGTCGCTGACATCCAGATACTAAGCAATATATTAAGATAAGCGTCTCGAACAACAATGGAAATAGTACTGATTTGCTCTGCTGTGAATAATCACTTATATTGCATTTAATACAGCATTTTCCTCCAAAATCGAGAAGCGATTTGAACTAACAGCAATTTGGTACTAGCACAGAAAGCCGAGAATCAAATGGAGAGAATATATGAGCTTATTAATATGGGAACAAAAAAGTTATATTTACAAATCGAAAGAAACAGTTGTAGTTTTCTGTTAAAAAATGAGAGGAGTAGGTTTAGAGATTTCGACGCACACAAAACATATTAAAAGAAAATGCTAGGTAAAATGGCAATTAAATTGCTACAAGTTTTTCTGTGGTTGAAAAGACAAGGGCAACCAGCGATGGTAAAAAATCAAATATGCCCAGAACACAAAAATATATGACGTTGTTGTGAAATGCCCATCCCCATCATCGGAAGTCTCATGGTAGATATGAAAAGAAGAAATGCCATTGACATATTATATTAATTCAAACTGATATTTTACCTTTACTCACAGGAGTATATTTATGCGTTAACAAAGAAAATGATACAAATCAAATAAATGGTTATAATTTATAGTAATAATACATTTTGATATGAACCATTTAAAATAATAACAAAAATAATAATGATTAGGAGACACATAAAAAAACGGCCTCTTCTCATGATAGATAAAATGGGAAGATTGCATCATCCATTTTTAATTCAATGTTTAATAAAATAAGAAAGCCCTCAAATGTATCAACCTTTGAAAGGTTTAGGGATTTTCCTGAAATAATGGGCGGAAAAAACTGTGGTAATGATTCTGTTACTCCATTAATTGTTTCTGTGTAAACAAAATATCAAATTGAAACGTCTAGCTTTGATTTATAGCTCGGTAATTATTTTTCATTATTATAATTTAGTAAGAAACGATAATAATAATAATTAACTATCATTGAATGCAAAACACGGTATGACAGTGGGCCAATATCTGCACGGGAAAATCTGCAACTTCTACGGAAAGGAAACTGAAAGAAATTGGTATGAAGACTACACAGACCCTGTTACGCAGATACGACCTGTTACAATTTTATGAGACTATACACAGACAGAACAATCAAATCTAACCGCCCAGTCATTGTTATTAGAGATCGTAAACAAAAAAGTACCTTCTTATTGATACGGCTGTCCCTGCGGACTGCAATGTATCTGTGAAGATCTTCAAAACGCTAGCAAAATACAAGGAGCTTGAAATCGAAATCTCACAAATGTGGCACATGGGAACATCAACAATCCCTGTTGTAGTTGGATCCCTCAGATTGGTTGGAAAATATTCCAACAGACTCAGGGAAGGGATTTCTGGAAGTCCACCATGCATTGACAAATCCATAAATTTGTTCTCCCGAGTATAACCCACACCTTACGAAAACTTTATCTATGTACAATATGTCACTTTCTGGCAATAATCAGAATAGAAACTGAAAATGGATGAATTGAAAAAGGTGGTACACATTAACAAAACCTTTCTAAAAACGAAAGAGAAGAAAATAATAAAAAATGGAGTAGAGTGTAGTGAAAGTAAATTGTCCCAATATAACAAAAATACCGAATTTCTATTCTCTTTTTTTATTGTGTTCACACCCATGAATGACAGTAAACTTACGGAGACGCAAGGGTTTACTGGGCGTGGAAGAGTTAGAATCAGAATTAGTGCAAAAAAGTGAGAACAAAAGAAGGATAATCAGGAAGACAGTAGAGAGCGTTTGACATGTATTTACATTTTTACAGATGAAATTTGACTTGAAATCCTGAAGCCTGAATGGAATTACAGAATCAAGAAATGCGAGAAAAGAAAGCATAGAATTTATGGTTACATTTATCCAACCCAACTGTAAATTGATAACTGGTCCCGTGCCTAGTACAGCACTTATAAGTCAAATACTCTGAGTACCATAGGAAAGAGGTCATCTGAACAATTACCAAGAACCGATTTATAGAAAAGGCACAGAGAAGAAAACTTACGGTATTGAGAAAGTAACAGAAACAAGAGTCGCCAGAAAAGGAGCCATAACATTGCAGATTCTACTATAGAATTTATCAAGGAACCCTAGATACATATCAGGAGAACCGGACCATATATGACAGCAATATTCTATGCATGGACGAATAGTAAATATAGATATATAAGATAGATTCGAGATAGAATAATTGTCTAGCATGACACAGTGAATCAACTTTCTTGGCAGCTTACATAGCAATAGATTCCATATAGTGTTGCCACTTCATGTAAGCCGAGAACGTTACCCTGAGAAGGCGCAAGGTGTCGCTCTTCTGGCAGTCAGCAACAGCCATGATGATGGATAGCATAAATAGGGTCTCTCAGATGATCATTAGAGAGCGGTTTAACAACAGACTGAATGACGTTTTGGATATCCGCACCCGTTTAGATCTTATTAAAATGATCAGACTTACTATTGGGAAAGGCAAAAATGATTGTTCATCAGCGTAAATACCAAGGTGAGAAGTATGACCAAGCCTGGAGGCCTGGGAAACACCTGCAATACTACGAAATATTTTTCATTTCACCATTTGACAGAGAGTGGACCAGCTCAAAAATACGTCTTGATATCCGAAAACTTATTCGCTTTTGGCAATGACATGCATGCGAAACTCTGCTAAAAGGTTTCGTAATTTCGAAATCTACAGCCAGGGATTCACCATTGTTATTTATAGTCTTTTTCCGCAATTATCGTCAGTTCAGCAGAATTTGACATGGACAGACGCTTGTCTGAAGAGAAAAAAGGCCGTGCGATGCGAAATGCCTAACCAATTCAGCGTTGCCTCTAACAGTTTCTCGAAAAGGATTAGTAGTCTAATCGGCCGATAGTCGGAGGGGTCGTACGATTCACCTGAGTTCTTAAAAAACTGTAACAGATCATCAATTTCAGCAGACAGGAAAGCAAATACCGGTGAGTTACTTATTATACAGTTAAGAGAAAACAGGAATCAGATCTGGAACACACTTCTTAATGATTATTAAAGGGATATCATCAGGTCCACATGAATTATGGGGGTCCAGCAGAGAGATGATAGTAGAAATGATAAAAGGGGTTATATGCATCTCACGTAACAGTGACTCAGTTCTAGGTGGGAAGTTAGGCAGATATACTCTAGATGAGTCAAGGGTAGAGTTTAAGGAGAATTTACGGACGAAATATTCTCTTTTATCAGCAGAAGACGCTAACATCTCAAATTGCTTGAAGTGAGGGGGAATAGAGAAATTACATTTATTTAATAGATTATTACAGAGGCATCAACAATCATGATAGCCAAAGTTCTAGATACAATACAATGTCTCATTCCCTCAGCAAACAGCGACTTATCTCTTTCGAATATTCCTTTAAATTTATTACGATCAATAACGAATAGCCGTCTGTTGAGATGGTATAACCGAAAATAATGTTTCCTGTGGGCTATAGCGGCAGAGCATGCAAGATTGAACTATGGAGAAGTCTGAGTTTTCACCTGGTATTTCTGAGAAGTAATTAAAGCATCCATACCGGCTTTAACCCAAGAGGAATCTTCAGATGCGCAATTCTCAATTTGGATATTGAAAATGTCAGTCCATGTGTGATTCCCAGTCAGTATGCTGGTAACGGAAATAGGTCTTATGAATAGCTGTTTAACAGATAATTAGATACTACACAGGGATCCGTGTTTCCAAGGTAACAGTGTTGTGAATCTCAGCAAGAGCGAGGAGAGTGGGTAATAAATAAATAAAATAGACAAGCCGGATATGACAGGGAAACGGGAAGGAAATCTAGGATTTGTTTAAGGGGTTGAGCAATGACTGAATACCAGTAACATTTGAATGTTCGATCTACGTGAGGTGATGTACATTGAGATCAGGGAAGACAAAGATATTCACAGATGGATGGTGAGTGAGTGCCGTTTCTATAATGTCAGAGATTATGCCTCATATACTTGAATCCTGGGAAGAGACGGAGCAATAAAATAAAGTGATAGCTAACAGAGTGCAATAATGAAAAAGGAAGGCATATGAAAGAGGAAGACACATGAAAGAGTTGTCTGGTGTCTCAAGAGACAATTCACTTGCCATTGGAAGATTAACCCAGATTAAACACCAATGCCATGCATGTGAATTCTAGGATCTTTTCGGCAAAGGAGAAGCTAGCCTTGAACAGAGAATTCACTTGTAGCAATACAGAATATACACTCCGAATAGAAAAGAGAATTCAGCTATTAGTAAACAAACCAAATATTAAAAGGAAAAGTTGATTCAGGAACGGTTTGCTATGTATGAAATTGTATTAAAGATGGAATAAATAATTAATATTATATTTGAAATTGAAAGGCCTATGACAATACATATAAAGCTACTGAATAATGATAAAACTGAAAGAGTAATGAACAATATATATGTATATAGGGAAGAAAAAATATCAGAAAGCCGAATAGTGGTTAAGGCATAGAATGATTTGCAAGAACTAAAGAACATAAGCTACAAGAAAGTGAAAACGTGGGCAAGCAGGACACGGTAGAAATATCGAAAAAACATGATTAGAATATCAGATAAGGCAATTAAAGAAATTGTAAAAAATATTGATTTACTTTAATTTAATAAACCCGGTAGTAGTAATAAAAATCAATATAAAAAATAGGTAAAAAGAAACTTAATATAGTAAGACAAAATCAGTTATGACGAGAGAAAAAGAAAGAAAGAGAAAGGGAGAATTGATGTTTTTTTTTTTATATAACTTTTAGTATTAGACGAAGTGAGAAACTAAATGAGATTGGAAATGTAAAGGGTTGTTACGAATGAATTGTGTATATAATACAAAGGATAAACAAGTTTAAAAGATAACAAGTTTAAAAGAAACCCTGAAATGAATCATGAAATAAAACATACAGAAAACGTTGTCATAAAAAAAATAAACGTTACAAAATTAAAAAAAACGAATTCAAAACAAATAGCAGAAAATTAGCTAGTGAAATAGAGATATCAACGAAGAGTATACAAAAGAACATCAAATGAAAAGAAACATTTCCGGAATAAGATATTGGGGAAAATAAAGAATTGTAACATTATTGTAGAAGAAATTAAGAACGCCTAGCAAAGCTTTCCAGGGAGAACATTAAGGATGAAAATATAATGTGCAAGAAAAATAGAGCGCTTCAGAAAAAGGAAAGAAACAAATTCCCCTGAAATGAATAATTTATCTAATTCCTAATGTAATACAATTTCATTTGTGCACAAATAAACAAAAGATATGTTTTTTTTAATGCCTTCAGTTACCCAGAGGGAATGGGAGAATGCCTAAACCAAGCCATTTCTTATTTAACCATGAAAATGGAAAACATTCATTAACTAATCACATATATACACAGTAACATGAAAAACAATCCCGGCGATTTTAAGAGGATGAAATATGATAGATTAAAACTACATAGTAGCTGAAAGACAATTGATTGATTTCTTGAAGTTGCGTCTTATCAGACATGTGTGGATTATTTTAAACCAGAAATATATTGAGAATTTGAGGAGGTCGTTTACATTAATTGGTGTTCCGCCACACAAGCATTGCCTAAACTCGACACTCCTTAACGTAAGCCACATTTGACCGTGATTTGACCGCAAGCCGCCGAAGTCGTAAAACAATACAAGCATTGAAAATATGGCTACAAATCTTATGATCAGCGGGATCATCCTGTCAAACACCCTTGAAAATATTAAGAGCCGAGTTAAAGTGAACACACACACAACACACACACACACACACACACACACACACACACACACACACACACACACCATGTAAAGACAATTTTACGGATTTGGATGAAAAAGAGAACCCCAGGATGATGTAAAAAATGTAAAAAATTTTTCACCTTTTAAGTAGTCAGATATATTTGAGTCAATTTGCAAGGTATAAATAAATATATATATATATATATATATATATATATATATATATATATATATATATATATATATATATATATATGCGTGTGTGTGTACATTTATCAGAATGTATTTGTCAAAGGACATTAAGGTAAAAGGAATATTTCTCTTAGCCGAGTTGTTAATGATGACTTCTGTTGGGGCGCACCCACCTTCTAGCTAGAAATGGACTGGTCCCTCTTATATAAGTCAGCTCTAGAGAGAGGACGTCAGAGCGACAGCGAGAGCGGGAGAGAGAGCGTCAGCAGTCCAGATAAGCTTACCCGTTACATACCGTTGGACTATAGACTTTGGATATTGTTTCGTCCGAACCAACCTTCGTTCTACTAATCACTCTACTGTTAATTGCTTTTACAAATATACCAGTATTTTCCTCTACAACTGTGTTTGTTTTGATTCATACACCGACACGCGGGAAAGCTCACAACATCTCAACAGCTTCCAACTGGCAGGAAAGAAAGTGACATGAGATATTTATTTTACAGTTTGAAGAAAAAGGATATAATTCGTGAACAGACTTCTTAATGACTATATCAGGGATATCATGGGGTCCACATCTTTTGCAAGGACCGAGGTAGATATAATAGTAGATAACATGGAAGGGGTTATATGCATATCACTCAACAGAGACCCAGTTCTAAGTCAGTCAGAGATGTTCCAGATGAGTCAAGAGTAGAATTTGAGAGGAAGTTTCGCGCAAAGTATTCAGTTTTATCAGCAGAGGAAGATAACACGTCAAGCAGATTGAAGATAGTGGAATAGAAACCATGTATTTATTTAGTACCTTATTACATAGACGCCAGTACTATGTGGTGCCTCATTCTCTCAAAAAACAGAGACTTTACCCCTTCAAGGACCATCTTATATTTGTTGCGGGCAGTAGCAATTAGGCACCTGTTATGACGAGAGCTGTCACGCTGGTATAGCTGGAAATAGTGGTTCCTTTGTACTATGGCGCCCGAGCATGCTGGAGTGAACCATGGGATGGAATGCGCTTTCACCTTGTATTTCCCAGAAGGGGTGAAACCGTCCATACCGTCATTGAACCAAGAAGAAACCTCATTGGCACAATTTTCCATGTGAAGGTTGAAGATGTCAGTCCAAAGAGCGTAGCGAAGAAATTCCTGAAATGAATCCCAGTCAGCATGCTAATGATGGAAAGGTGTCTTATAGATAGGGCATTTCTGTTTAATAGATGCTTGAATGGAGATGGCAATAGCTACCACAAAGTGGTCCGATTTTCTTAGAGGGCAGTATTGTGTGGCGCTGCAAGGGTGAGAAGTGGAGGTAAGACAGATCCAGTAGAGTAGCCCGCTGCTCGGTTTGGCTAGGGAAACGAAGTCTGCTATTTGAATGAGGGATTGTCAATTAAAATTTGAGTGTCTGTATACCGGCAACATCAGTACATTTAGAATGTTTCAGACACGTGTCTTTGTGAGCATTAATGTCATTAAAAACAAAGACGTTCGCAGATGGATGCAACGAAAGTGCATTTTCTATAATGCCATGTGTTGCATCTAATATACTGCAGTTTGGGGCATAAAGAACAAAGAGATATCTAACAGAGTTTAAGAGAGAAAGATAGAACGCCATGAAAGAATAGTCAGCGACCTGGAAAGAAAATTCTCTGAACATCAGCAGATTATCCCGGTTGTAACCACCATGATGGAATCTTTTTGGAAAAAGGGGAAGATACACTGGAACCAAGAATCCATTGATCGCAATGCAAGAATTCATGTTAGTTTCACAAAGGGCAATGATTTTACGCTGCAGAAATTGGAACAGTTACCGCGAATATTCGAGAAAGTAAGATTAAGCTGGGTAAGTTTTTTGCTACCTGGTTTAGTTTTATTTATATTTCTTGTGATTTCAATGAGATATAATTTGTGTTGAATAGAAGAAGAGCACCATAATTGCCACTATCTGTCGTCAAAGGGAATCTAAATGAGCCAGTGGGTGTCTGAAAGCAGTGCATAATGGGGCTTGTGTTGTCCACCGGATATACATGCCGAACACATACACATGAACTACATGACACTGCTGATAGTTACCCCGGTATTATGGGACTGTTGATCGGAGCAGCCACTCTAAGCGCTACCAAAGATTTCGGGCTCCTAAAGAAGAGTCGGTAGTAGCAAACTGCCAATCAAATCCCTAATAATAACAAATCAGAGCCTCCCCCTCAGCAAAAAAAAAGTTAAGACAGTTAAATCACTGTGACTGTTGTAAAAGAAAGAAAAAAAGAAAATCGGTAAACCACACCCAGAACAGGAAACAAAGGCTGAACTTCTACTCCAGAAATGGAAGTAGCTCGAACCGGGCGATAGGTGAACCTATATACTCCTATAAGCTGGTAAAATAATTGCGAGAGAATGCATATTAAGTAATGACATATTAGACATCAGAACTTGTAATATCAGCTAAAAATTCAGGATGCTAGAAGTTAATTTTTCAGCGTTGATAATTAGCAATGTGAGGTGCAGGAAAAAAAAAAACTTAGATAATTAAATAGTAACGGGGGAAAGAAAATAAGGAAACAGAAGGAAGGGTATGTGAAGACATCGGAGACAAAACCAAAAAAAGAAAACATACAATACTAATAAAGATTTAAACATTTACAAATAACTTCAGGGCACAAGGATTTCTAACTTACTTACAAGTGGATCTTCATATGATTCTTGACAGACATTATATCAGTAGTGGATTAGTGAAAATTACAGCCGGCTCTGAAATAGATCTCAAACTGAAGGGCCAAAGACGAAGGGTTGTAAGTATTCATAAGTAATCATTAGTTGGCTCTCTGTGCCGCGCCAGGAAATTTTTCTCCCCGGAATCGATACTTCAAACATACAAATCAACCATTCGCCCTTGCATGGAGTATTGCGGCCATATATGGTCTGGGGCACCCTCTGTTTACCTCGGAGTTCTTGACAAGATCCAGAGACGGATATGTAATATAATTGACCCTGACCTGGCATCTCGTCTACAGACACTCTCTCATAGATGCGCCGTCGCTTCTCTATGTCTTTTCTACAAATACTTTCATGGTAATTGCTCCGATGAGCTGCTTTCACTGGTTCCCAGACTCCATGAATTCAAGCGCCCTACGAGACTGGCATCCCGCTCCCAAACTTATACTGTAGAAACTTTTAAATGTAGCCGTCTCTTCTACTCGAATAGCTTCATACCTCGCACCTCTCGCCTGTGGAACACCCTTCCCAATTACTGTTTCCCTGAGAGCTATAATCTCCAACTATTCAAATGTAATGTCAATCGACATCTCCAGTTAACTTGATCTATCCACTATCCTTCTCCTCATACTTTCTTCTATCACTCCTATCTGCTCTTGCTCCAAATCTTCTGCAATCTCCTGCATCCTAGTGGCTTCACGCCTTGCTCGGTGCGTAATGCTTAATATATATATATATATATATTTATAACTATAATTATTTATTCCTAATAAGTAATATGTATTTATATACAAGAACCAAAATGTTATAATTGTTTTACAATTTTGGGTATAGGGATAATTTTTATTAGGTATTGAACTTACGGAACTCCGCTGTCGACATAAGGAATATTAACGAGTACCAATATATTTCAAATAAGCAAATGGGTTGATCATTGATTGGTGCAGTTTTAGAGTTTAATCATTTTTATTTTTAAGGGAATACTTCATTTATCCTTAACTATAAATTTGTGATAACGCGAAGGTCGACAGTGGAATATATAAAGGATATTCTTTTACCCCCTATTATTCGTTATTACAGTAATACGTGTCTCAAATGAACAAAAAAATAAAATAAAACATGTGGGTGACACGTAATATTTTGCTTAATCTCATATTCCGCTTGAATGATTAAAAATTGACCGAGAGAAATTATAATAAACTAGACGTAATTACAGCAACATTATAAATTCTGTGTCGATTTCAACATGAAATCTGGTCTTGATAATTATGTTAAAGTAACGCTTAAAAAACTGAAATGAGTAAGGACAACCGATATTCGATTTGGTAATAAAACCAGGATACGCTAATTAAATTAGAAATAAGTGCGAAATATTCTGAAATCAGTGAAGACAAAGGGATTTCACTTTCAGCACGAATACCAAATCAGAAAGGTAATTTGTAGACTAGTAATACTGATACTAAAAATGAGCTAAATACAGAAAATAAGTGTGATGTTATTAAAACATTAGTAATATATAGTGTTATATATATACCTATCATTTTTAACTTAAAAGTTTCGCCTAACACCGTCATCGGCTAAATGCGGCCCGCGTGTCACATGCGTCCCGTTTTGTCTGTGAAAATTTTACGTAACGTTATTTTCCGTACGCGGCATGTGTAAGGAAAATAAGTATTCTTTTTTTTTATTATTCTCAGTTTTTCTCTTAATTTTTCTAATACATAAATAAGTATTAAGTAAATAGTTTCTTGAATTTTGTAAATTTTTGTTGAAAGTAAAGCTTTCATCATTTTAAACCACTGACATCTTTCATTGAGGAAGATTATTCATGTAAAGATATCTTGATTTTGTAACAGGAAACATTCATAAGATTCTTTCTCCGTTGAAGAAATATAGTTGTTTTTTTTTTTTTTAATAATAAATTTAGAAATAAACCACACGCAATGATATGTGTTAATCGGGAAACATCAGGGATAATTCTGTACCACGAATTCAGGTTTTCACTTAAAGAAAAATCATTTTTCCCAAAGAAAATAAAAAAAATTCCCATTTCTAAATCATATAATTCCGCATATGGCCCTCTCTAGTGAAAATTGGTGCAAAAGCTTACCTTGAATGATTTTAGTTGTGCAGCATTTTTTGTGATTAGCCATAAATCAGGCGGCCCACTGCTCGCAGAAGGTTACCTATGTCTGTTCTAACAGTTAGAGAGATCGAACATCTAGAGACTATATATAATAAATATCATCAAAGAAAAGATATTGGTTATCTGGAAATAACTAGGGAAGCTGCTGGTAGAGTACTGACCCGACGAATCTCAGATAAAAGATCACTAATATCGTTCTAGTAAGCTGCCGTAAACTGATTAAGAATAGATAATAATTGTTTAACAGTATATATAAATATATTCTTTGTGATTCTCACACAATGTTTTTCGGCAGGAAATATGGAGGATTAATATATTTAATTTTAGTTATTCAATGAATGACAATAAAGAAGACGCCATTTGACAAGAAAGAATAGACAAGCAGTGATTGCAAAAAATACAGTAAATTCAAAACCGAACAAAAGAAGCGAGTTCGCCGAAAAGTAATATTCTTTCTTCAAACGGTATAAAGAATACAGCCGTTAACGCATGATAGACAAGATTTTGATATGAAACTTTTTGTAAAATGATGAGAAATATACTGAAGATTTGTATTGTTTTCACGTGATAAATACTATAATTGTTGTTGCAATGTTAACACAATAGTTCCTGGCCGTAGCGAAGCATCAACACGTAGCCGTGATTCGATGAGAAAACTAATTAATCTTATGCACAAGAATTTAAAAAAAAATCTTTATATTCACAATTCTTTTTGCGTTTCAATTTAATCCCATATACAGAGGGATTTGACAGTAGGTTTACAATAATGAAAAACAAAACATGCGCACAAAACGTATCCCACTGATGATATAAACATATCAATGATAACATAGAAGTCATCAACATATAAATACTTAAAATGATTAAACAGTTTGCCCCCGATATTTACAGACTTCTCTTTGCCCGTAAAAGATTTATTTTTTAATAATTATTAACAAATAAAATATAAAAACAATAAATGTATTAAAATAAAAATACAAATATTAAAACGTAATTTAAATGAACGAAATGAATTCTAGTATTAAATGAATCCTAGAGCCACTATTAAAATACTGGTAATACTGTATACCTAATTTTACCTGTATATATATATATATATATTATATATATATATATATATATATATATATATATATATATATATATATATATATAATCCCCGCCTTCAACTGTACTATTTTAATTTTCATGCTTAAATAAATCCTCAAACCACACTTAAGTATACTCCTAAAGGTGATACGGATGGTATATATCTATTTACGTCGTAGATTTGTAAGTATTACTTCAGAGTTGTGAGAATAATCATAGCAAACTCTGACAGACTCATCTCTCAAATAATGAAAACATATCATCCGATCCTTATTACATATAATCTATCATATAAAGAGTGAAGAGAGACTGAAAGTGACAAATGAAAGTGAAAGCAACTTAAAACTATCAAATCCCAGAAGTTCAGACAAGATCCGTCAATAAACAATCGTAATGAAAAGGTGAAATCCCAATCAAGAGACGAAAAAATATATGAAAAAAATCCTTTTAAAAACTGGAAAATGAATTAGCAAGAAGGTGATACTTAGCCCGTATCCGAGACGCATATATCAACAAATATAGCAGTTAAAGATTGCTAGGCTGAAAAATGAAAGGCCATTATTTGGCCGATACCCAAGACGTTAATATTAACATATACCTAACCAATCAGCAGTTAAAGATCGCTAGGCTGAAACCTGAATGACCCTTACTTGGCCTATACCCAAGACGCTGACACCTAACCCATCAGCAGTTACACATCTCAATGCAGAAACCAGAAATATCCTTACCTAAAACTTCAGAAGTAACAGATCTCTTGGCTTAAATTAGAATCAGGCAGGATTTCCTAGCACTTTAAAATCGGTACTTGAAAAAATCTTGCTTGACACAAGCATTAAGGAATGGAATGTATTCAAAACGTAATTTTATTGTACAAACAGTTGAGATAATTGATCATTTGCTATTTGCTCACATTGACTTCAAATAAATTTTAAAATATGCATGATAGGTTTGGGAAAAAAAAAGAAAAACAAAGTATACAGTCACTGCCAACTACCCTACACAGAAAAAAAAAATAACATGGGCCAAAATTCCAAATTTGGTGGCATGTGATAGCGATACATTTCTCGGAATCTTAATCGTATATACTGAAGACATTATACACGCTTGTAGACAATATATAATCATTACAGGTTTTATTAAAGTCTACAACTGATATCATACAGATATTATCAAATCGTCTGATATAAAACTTTCCGGAAAGAAAGTTTGAAAAACTCTCCAAATATACCTGAGAACAGCAACTAGATGAATGTGATATTTAAGAAAACTGTTACTCCAGTAGTAAAAGGAGTACTCTGAATGGCTTATAATACAGATTGACCTCAAGAGTTGTGTTCATTTACATTAGGCCGAATCAGAAAAACGTGGGAAAAATTGAATGAAAACTACAGAAGATACATCCACCATTACCACCATTACCACCAACAACAATAATAATTTTAAGATTTAAAAAGTACACGTTATAAACAAAATTCAATGGCATATTGGAAGGTAAAAATTAAAGCAACTTTCACATCCAGGCTTTATTTGTATGACATGAATATTTAATTAATATAACAATAAAACTAGTCTATTGCGAACTGAAATTCCTATTGTTTTGATGTTCCTCTCTCTCTCGTCTTTTGCTACGGATCAACTAGTTTTGACATTGATTTTAGTAGACAAAGCACTTCAAGCTATTTTGTTCCGTCTCAACTTCTGTATGGTTACGTCAAACAACGCAAATTGTTGGGAGAGCCTTGCACCGGAAATTAATTTTCTTTTCTTTTATTTCGTGTTCATTTGATTTCGTTTTCTTATTAAGAACAGTAGTAATAATAACAGCAAGCAGTAGTTGAAAATAGTTGTACGAGCGACCGTGACCATAGAAGTTATTACAATAAAAACAGCGTAAAATCGATTCGTTGAGGCTAATAGAATGATGGTCAATATTATCGCTGCTCTTGTGATTGAAGTTTTTATTTACGAGACTTAGCTTAGTTTGGTACAAGGCCACATATTTTGTACACTTATTTATCATCACAATCGCGATGCAATACTAGTAAACAAATTCTTGCGTATATACAAATAGTAACAACATATTTATATATTATATCTTTTATATTAAAACTAATATGAAATAATATTAAATCTTACCTTACTAAGCAAACATATTTTCAGGTGAGTGACCATAAGTGATCACAACTGTCTCTCCTTTGCAGCTTTGAGGAAACTTTCACATTTACAATCTCTCCAACTCTCTGTTCTGTCATTCATTTCAGAGGCTCCTCAGGTTCGTTACTCGCTTTCTCGCATTGTCTCTTTGCCTTCAATATATTTTGTGGCAGTTAAATTCTTCGACCACGTTTTGACATTTCTAGACATTGAGGATTCTAAATTCTCCAGAAATTACATTCTACTTGCAAATAGATTTTTTCTTTTTATTTTATAATCCGTTCGCCCTGCAACATATTATTTTGCAAGTAATAATTTTGCTATTATCCACTTATCAGCTTCATCTTCTCTCCCATGGCGGCATGGTTACGTCGCGCCTGATCTTCTGTACAGATCTCCCCATATGTATATGGTTTTGTGTCATTGTTTAAAATTCTGCGAAGCATTTTATACTTTATTTGTTGAGGATGTCAGACCATGATTCCTCTTTCGGTCTCTTTCGTTGCCTAAACTGCTAATTTGATGGGTGACAATGAGAATAATTTCGGATATTTTGACGTCGACATCGTTCGGTTTAATGCCATATGGGATATACGCTTGGGCGATTATGTCTCTTTCGCTTCACAACTATCAAGACAAATGATTTTCACGCAGCATATTGCCAATTTCTTTCTGAAGTAGACTGGTTAATACCCAAGTCTATAGGACTCAAATTGACCTGCCATTTAATCCATAGCTGGAGGAAGTAAGAAGCATCCACACCGTTCCAAATTTTATTTGTGAATATAAAGAAGCAGAATGTCATTCGATCCCGACTCACCGATTTCAAAATCCGAGTCGATATCAATTACACCACAAAGAACATAGAGGCCATAGCATTTCAAATTACTCTTCTTGATATTGAGATCTTACGACAGTCCTGTTTCTTTTCTGTTGGTTTCCCGAAATCCGCCATTTGTGATTTGCTCTGGTTAGGAGTTTAAACTAGAATGTCATTTCTTGTAAGTGTAGATTGTTGGAAATATTCAGGATTCGCAGGCGTAACGAAAATAAACAGTTCTAATTGGAAATAATGTTATAAGATGGTATTGTTGAAGTGGATAATTGTTCATTATTTTGTAAACAAATATATGAAATTGCATATATATTTATTCGATTATTATTTAGTTTGATTTCTTTAAAATATGTCATAGGTTGTAAGAAAAGTATCAGGACAAAAGAAACAATTCACTCATAGAAATTGGTAAAACGGTGGACAAAAATAAAAGTATATTGAAAAAGTTAATTGAAAACTCTTACAATGCTAATTAAAGACTAGACTGACAAAATTATTCCAAGAATTCATTAATCCAGACGAGTGTGTGTTTGTTAAATTTCAGATATAACAAACATATATCTGTCAAATATGACTAAAGATAAAAGTGACGAAACTTAGTGACGCTTTTTCTTCGCTGATGGACTTTATGAAAGCATAAGTAAGGATTTCATTTTTCAAAAAGTATTTACAATGAAAAGCATGTTGATTTTACAATTTTTTAATTCAAGAGATGTACATAAATATTTATCATGTCAGCTGAAAAGTCCTGGTAAATAATGGAGGATGCCAAGTGACGTAATTTAATGTCAAATAAACGAAGGTGAGTAAATCATGTAGAAATGTTTATGCAGTTAATATTTAAACAATTTTATCATGAGATAAATTTATGTATTATATATTTTAAATAAAAGAAAATAATTAATTAACCATCTTAATAGTCATGTCTGTGAGAGTAGTTCGTTCAGGAATGAAGATATCTGATAAAATCGGGACGGAGATTTATATTTTGCTAATATTCAATAGAGGCACTCTCGAGAAAATTCCGAGTAAGTTGTTTACTGTTTTAAAACATGTGGCATTCTATAGACAAAAGTTGTGGATGAATCTGTTTCTACGTATAATTAGAATATATAGAATATATATACGAGCGACTCTTAAATTAAAAAAAAATGAACAACTAAAAATATTATACATTTGTTTTATAAGTACTTGTAAAATAAAAAAAATGATTACGTTTGCTTTGTGTCGTCCAATATAAGATACGGTATATTTCTAAAGAAACAAGAAGAATAAAAATACAATGAGAAAAACTGTTATTAGTCGACGCGTTTCATCTTTTGAAGGACTTTGCCAAAGCAATTTTTGGATTTAATTTGATGCAGGTGATTATATACAAAAGTCAGGATATCATTGGACTATCAAGGCTTTTAAAATTTAGAACGTTCATGAATGATTTTATATATATATATATATATGTGTGTGTGTGTGTGTGTGTGTGTGTGTGTGGTGGGAAACGCTCTCGTTGTTTTCGATAGATGAGGGTCATGCAGCCCAGTTAGTACGAAACAACAGCAGACACCCTCACATAATATTTGATTATAGAGGTGATATCTTTGTGCAGAACCAACCGAACTTTCTGAAGTGACAAATACAGAGACCTGATAGAGTACGTGCGACAAGGTCCCCAAAAGACCCTCTGCAGGTTTTGCATTCGGAGATTTCCTTCTACTTGACCAGTTTCCATCCAAGGCTATAGAACTCACCCTGTCCTCCTATTTACAAATATATATATATATATATATATATTCATGAATTATTCATACAAAAAAAAACAAATACAAAGGTTCATGATTTAATTGTCGAGAAATCCATTATCGCGAAGAACAATTCAAATAATATACAAAAACCCCGAACCTGTTCATGAATGAAAAGATTTCTGTTGCATAAGTTCAATACATATATACAATACATATATTTTCGTTGTCCTCTTATTACTGAGAGTAAAAACAAGAACAAAATCTATTCCATAACTGAGGATGTCTGTAGGAACAGACGAAAGCTTGTAAAAATAATAAGAACATATGCAACAGAAATTTATAAAAACAAGGATCTTTTCATTCATAAACAGGTTCGGGGTGTTTGTATATTATTTTAATTGTTCGCGACGATGTATTTCTCGCCAATTAAATCATTAACCTTTGTATTTTTTTTTGTAAGAATGATTCATGAATTTTTAAATTAATTGCACCTTTATTGAAATATATATATATATATATATATATATATATATATATATATATATATATATATATATATATATATATATTGATTAACAAATGTTTAATTGCCTATGTTAAATTTAATAACATATGTTTAATGGAATAGACGGTAAAATTATCTTCTCAGTCTTTTATTACTGATTGGATGCTTGGGTAATAGTTAAGTGACGTTAGACTTGATTAATATATTCTTTCAATGATTCCGGCAAGAAGTTTGTTTTTCTGAAATTATCTTTTGACATTGCCTCATGAATTCAGCTGGTTTCAGATCAGTTAGTTTCAGATCTCCGATGTTCCACGGACAGTCCCGTTTTGTCACGTTGATCCGGTTCAAAACATTCTGAACGATCTTTAAACCAGTAGCTTGGATCAATATCATCTATAAATATTATGGAAATATGAATGTGCCTATGAAGTCACAATTTCTCCTTTTGGAGTTCGACTTATATTACAACATTCATCGGATTCCTACTGTTTCAAATTTGTTCATTGCGTCACATCTTATCTGCAGTGGTGGTAGCTTCATTATGTGAATTATATATTTTCCATCAAATCTCTTACCAGAGGGATTTTTAACGTTATTTTTCCACATAGAAAATTGTCAAAGAGTAGATTAATCTGAAAGCATAATTTATTTCAATTTTCAAATATCCAGGTTTGATGTTGCCTTGCAAATGCTGCATGTGTGATTACATAGGTAGATTCAGCCATTGTCTACGAGACGGTTTCTCTGGTTTTAAGCAAGCTCAAATATCAGACGACGTAAAATTGGCATAGAAATTACATTTGATCCATTTTGAAGTAAGATAGCACGAGTGATTTTAGTTGTCGTGGATCATACTGAAATGCGTTTCAAAGAAACGGTCATTTCTAGAACAAATGCTCATTAGCGTCCAATTCATCACTATTACTCTAAAGATTGTCTGGATTTTCAGTATACCCAAATTCAGATTAGCGCTTATCCCATATAAAACAATGACGTGTGGTGGATTGTGAGTACTTTATACTCATATACTTAGCCTTGCTCAAATATTATCACAATTGCTGCTAATTTAACAATGATTATTTATGTTGATCATAAGTAATGTGTGAATAATGACTGATGCAATAACACGAATTATAACATTATGAAATCTCGTGTTACAATGTAATATAAATAAAGCAGACATAACCATGTAACAGTTAAATTCTCATAACCTTTAATTTTACATATATATATATATATATATATATATATATATATATATATAGATAGATAGATAGATAGATAGATAATATTAGTGATAAATATACACGGACATATGCAGTTTTAATCTCCCCCACTTCTCTAGTCTGTTACCCCTCTCTTTAGCTCTAACATTCGTCCCACACTATCATACTTACACTCTCTCTAATTTCTATTTTTATTCCCAGAGTTGTTTTTTCTGTTTTCCTTTTGAATTTGTAGGTCTGATGAATTGAATCGTATTTACGATTCCAATGGAATAAATTATGACCATGGAAATAGTCTTTAGTTTTATTACATATATATATATATATATATTTTATATATATATATATATATATATATATATATATATATATATATATATATTTATATATATATTTTTAATGATAATTTATATTGCTACACAAACGTTTCCATGTTTTGGAACTTTAAATATTGTCCCTCATTCGGCGATGATATTTAACTTATGATATAAATGATTTACTTGAGAAACAGGAAAACAAGTAGCATATTTCAAAGTTAAAAAAAGGTGGAGAATCAAACATCTAAAAAAAATTGCTAGGCAAGTCTTGATTAACCAATCAAAAGACGTATCAATTATAAATTTGGAAAAAAAATTGAAAATAAGTTCAGAAATTGAAGAAAGATTGGATAATTCCTTATTTGTAATTGAACTGACACTTCAGGCATGTCCACCGTAGACATACTGTTGCAAATCCTACGTTAAGTTAAAGTGAAGAAGACATATTATTACATTATACAAAAAGTTATTTGCAAGGAATTTAGAAGGAATTATAATTTTTTTTTATATATTATTTTATACTTACTTATATTCTGAGCACTAAATATATATATATATATATATATATATATATATATATATATATATATATATATATATATATATATATATATATATATATATATATATATATATATATATATGAATATATATATATTGAATCTAAGTACGATACATATATTGAATATCCAATAAAACAATGAAATAATAAAGCTAGAAAATAAAAGAATTTAAACAGATATTATGTGAATCATTATATATTAATAAAATAATGGATATGTAATTGTAATGAATTGATTTTAATGAAAGAATCTATTTACTATATTTTAACGTAAGCATTATAAAATTCCTACAAATTACTCTTAATTCATTTCTGATTTTGATGAACTTTATTTTTAGGAAATTTTAAAATATGCATTTTTAAATATATGCAGATTTTCATGTTTACGGATTTACAAATACTCGGTTTCTTTATATTTCCATGGTAAGTTCGGAGGGTTATTAATTTCTTTTAAATGCTAGAAATATTTAGAAAGTTTGATTACGGTATGCATTGTTGTTAAAAGAAGATAAATGTTAATGCTATCTCTGTTTAAAGAGATTTTTTGTACTATCAATATAAGAATTAGCTTGGTCATCAGTAGATGAAATGATGCATTAGTGAAAAATAAATTCAGTAAGGTACCTATTTTGCAATGGTAAATTTATAGTATTTCTGTAATTACATAATTTATTATCATTATTGATTTCTTTTTTGAAATAATTATTGTTACTACGATGTAAGTATTAATATGAAATTTTATATTTATGTTCTTTAATAATATTTTATAGATTATCAATACAACTGTAAATTAATTTAAACATATTTTTATTAAAAATCTTCATTATTACTTGGGCAATGTTTCTCAATCAATGCTTCTGTCATAACCTGTGCTAACCACTTGGTTAAATGGGGGTGTGTACCAAATATTATAATAATATTTTGCTCCACGTTGTATTGAACACTTTAAGTAAAAGTAAATGCTAAGAACTGTGGATTTTGAACCTGCTAGTTCTTTCTCTTTATTTGTATCTATCTATCTATCTATCTATCTATCTATATATATATATATATATATATATATATATATATATATATATATATATATATATAAGTGCGATTGTTAGAGAAAGTAATGATCTCCAGAAATAGATTTCAGTTTTTATAGCTTTCAAACTTCTACTTCATAATTTGTCTGTTTCATCATCGGCTTTTTAAACCGTTTATTTTATATTAATCCGTGTATAATATATAACTGCGCCAACATTGCGATACATTTTTCAAATTTTATTAAATAGCGACCAGTTTGTACTCAGCACGTGAAAACTGCGTTGCGCATGGATATGTATATTGAGTAATATATATATATATATATATATATATATATATATATATATATATATATATATATATATATATATATATATATATATAAATCTATTTAGAAATCTATTTTCATCCAACTTTAATCTATATTATTTATTTCTTGTGAATTAATTTAACTCACATTAATATTAATTACTAAGAATGAAGATGTTAATTAAATTTGCAAATTATTGTCAGTCTAATTCTTTATACATAGGCATGCGTATAGTTCTCCATTTTTTCCACTTTTCTCTGGACAAGATTTCATTATTGATTTATAATGATTTCATTGTCATAATCATACATTCTTTCAAGTATCCAAATGCGCTAAAATGATCACTTTAAATCTTAATATAAATTAAGACTAATGCTCATTTCATTTTTTTTATTTGCTTTATGCAATTATTTGTTTGGATGAATCAAACATAGAATCTGTAGATGCTGTGTCCCGTTAGTATGCGAACGATCATAAATCTTCATTTATTACTTATCCCTGGATTGTTCGAACAATTTAGTTAAAATCTGGTCTGAGGAATTCTTAGTCTCCAAGACAGTTTTCCAATCATTGTTGGGGAACTAACTGTATTTTGTTATTTATCTCTAATCTTGGGATGGGGAGTTATATTCCATTCTTACCCAGGCACAATTTATGAGACTATAGACACAGCGGTGCAAGTAAAAGGTTGAACTCATGTACCGAATTCAGTGTTCAAGTTGATAGATATTTACCTATCTACACATCATCATGTACTTTTTCCATTTACCTCATTTCTATTTACGTTTTCGATTCAATAATATTTGTTTTATTTATCCATCTTCAATATCGTTCATTTTTGTTTTAGCAGTTAATTGTGACATTAGCATACACAGATCGGAACAAAATTATTCACCCCTACTGAATTTTTGCATATATTCTATGGAAATGCGTATATGTGCAAGCACTTAGTTTGTCATAAATAGTTGATTCCGTATTTAATTTCGAACAATTTCTGAATTTTGAATGTATTATATTCATATTTATAGACTTTTGAAAATCTTGAGGCAGTTCAAAATATTCACACCGCCACTTATGGAAATGATTAAATAATATTGCTCTATGGCAATTGTAAAGTGTTTTTTTTTAATTTGAGTTGAATACAAACATCATTTGAAAAATAATAGTATTGACTTCTATAAAACTGTAAAAGGGAATGAAACAGACAATATGTAAGTGGTACGTTCTGCAATAATTCATTCACTGTGCAATCATGGTGATGATATACGAACTTAACAAGCTCCGAGTGAAAATAGTTTGATGGCTATAAAACACTTTTCAAGTGTTTAAATGTTCTTAGATACACAATTCGTATCATTATCAAGAATGACGATGAGATTCAATGTGTTAATAATAAATTAAGAACAGTAGAAAACTGTTAATTTCTGAGATTATGAAATGGAAATCTATCTGATATGTCTCAAAGAATGCTCACGTAACGACAAAGGATATTGTCAATGATGTAAAGACATACGAGTTGAATGTTTTGACGAAGAAAGTCACTCGATTTTTCCATCGTGTAGGACTTCGAGTTTGCCTCCCAAGGAAAAACTCTCTTGCTTAAAGCTAAAAACCTAAAATGCATATTAGCCTATAATAGAAGCCATATAGAACATATGAGTAAATATTAGAAACATTTTTTGTATAGTCAAAAGAAACCACACAAAAATTACTTGGTCACATGAAGTCCGTTATATATGGAGGAAAGTGAAAGAAGATTACAATCCAATAAATACCCCCTTACAATGAAGCACGGTGGTTGGAGCATACTGTTTTTGGGGATGTTTTGCTGCTTCTGGACAAGAGGAACTCTTGAGAGTATAGGGTGTCATGGATAAGGAAAAGGATTTGGCTATTCTAATAATAATTTAAAATAAAATTCACGAAAGCAATGTTGGGGGCATGACTAGAAGTTCCAATATGACAATGACTCAAACATATGGCTGGAATTAACTAAAAAATGTTTAGATAATAAGAAAATTAATGTATTGGCATTAACTCAGTTATTGGCATAAACTCACCTAATCTTCATTGAAGAAAAACTTCTTTGAATTTAGAGAAACTACGAGCATTGCGAAGGCGGGATGGAGCAAAATACTAAGGAGTATGTCTGTCTATATTTAGGAGTATGTGTAGTGAGCTTTGAAGGAACTTTCAAAAACCATTTAAGTCAATAACAATGAATAAATGTTACACAATTTATTATTGAGCCAATTGGGCCAATAAATCTGTCCTTTGTTAAATGTTGTTTGGTGTTTTTCGCATTACTCATTTGTGTATTAAAATAAACATTTTGTCTTGAGCATCGATGCACATTCTTTCAAATTTATTATTGCATCATTTGTAAAAGAAATGTACCTGAATTTCCCATGATAATTTGAGGCATTACATGTTTATTTGCATTTTTGGTAGGAGGATGAATGATTTAGTCGACAAATATATATATATATATATATATATATATATATATATATATATATATATAATGAGATTAGGAGAAATCATGTTGAAATCGATAGACAACAGCTTTCTGCTTCGGCATTTTGTGACTCTTCAATCGATGGTAAGTAACTGGTTTTTAAATGATATTTAAGAAAATTTCAAAGGTAAAGTGTTACCACGTTTTCAAAAGATAAAGGGGGGTGAGAAACATAAGTTCAGAATCACAAATAGATTTATGGATTTGTCTTGATGATCTGTTCTTTTATCTCATTTATATATATTATATATATATATATATATATATATATATATATATATATATATCTATATCGTGCGCGCGGGTGTATGTGTGCATATGTGTTGATAACCGTGATCTGATTTAAAATAATGATTTCTATAAAATAATACCGTTGACATGTAATTATTCAATATTTAAATATCGATCACTTGGCATATTTTGCAGTATTTGAATTCTCTCAGAAAATATTTGATGTCTGTAAATGTGACATACTATTTCAGTTTTATTGTTCATTTACATGTTATGTCTGTTTATCTACCATTTATTCTTGTTGGTTACAGTCATTTACCTCGTGGTTTTCATAAAACCTTGTTTCTACACAATGGCGACATTTGCTGTTTATCAATCGTTTCGTTTATCACTGATGGATATTCATTTAGCATTGTAATAATTGGTACGAAAATTGCGACTTCTGGTCTTGAGCAACCAAGCTTCTCCACAATTTCCTGTCGTTTGCAGCTTTTTGCAAAATTTATGAATATGCTATCTGCCGCTGTTCGGACAGATACATACAGAATGCTCTTAGTTAAGTTATAAAACGTTGTCCTTTGTCCCTCATAACTTCTATATTTACTGTGAATATAAAATTTTTAAAACCCGCTTAACTAAATATATTCATTAGAAAATGCAAGTGTCTCTTTCTAATCCTACATATGTCATTTTTTATCCATTTTCCTGAAAATATCCTCATATATATTTATTATTGATGTGGGGCCAAAGATGGGACCACAGAAGTAAAACACAGAACACGGATTAGATGTAAGAAAGATATATTAACAACAGTTTACAGAGATAGTGTAAGCGGAGCTTACTATATCACTCTCTATGTCGCATACTTAATATAGGCCTGGAAGAGTCTATTATGTAGGTAGTTTCCGGTCTCACAATAATTATGTATATAATCTTGTCAATCTCGAAATCATCTAAGACTGCCACAACCTCTATTATACTTCTGTCTGTTCCTCTTGTTGTTGTTTTTCTGTTCAATTTGGCCAGTGTTGATTCTTATTCAGACTTTAATCGATCGAGTCCTTCGATATTTCTGTTTATTTCCGATTGTTCTATTTTGTAGTGGAAGTGTTTTCCGATGTATTCAATCCAACTCTGAATTATATTTTTTTTCTCTAATATTAGTGTACCGGGTTTTATACATCCTGTTTATAAGCATGTCTTTAATCTTTTATTTATCTTATTTTTTCTATTGCAATCTGTAACACGCATTATTTTTATTTCTGCACATTTTACATTGAGCTAACCTATTTTAGCCTTCTCCGTTTTTTCCTCATTTATTCATGCAATGTCCTATATCATATGTCTTTCCTTGGCTTCGTTTTTTGTAACCTTTTCATCATGCCAAGAATTTTATCTGCCATCCATTTTCTTTTTAGTTTATCTATTTTGTCATCTCGATTACTGACGTTGTTAAAAATTCTCTAAATATGTCCACACTTCTAGTATCCATTCACTTTTTGTCCATCTTGTCAGATTTTAACACTGTCCATTTATTTCTCCTTCCCTTTGGGGTCATTCAACAATTGCTATTTGGGTGCTGCCTGGGTCATCTGCAGTTTCATTACTTTCACTTTATATTTACATATTACAGGGATGTTGTCGCTCCAGCAGTCGGAACCTGGATATGTTTTCCAATGTAAGCAGGAATATCTGAACCTTTTATTGATAGTTATATAGACGTTATATTTTTTTATTTTTCTACTTTCTTTTTTTGTTTCTCCTCCTCGGTTTCTCCATATACATATACATCATGGGCGGATGTTCTTAAAACCACCTGTTGACTAATACCTGACCATCCGCCAAGACCATTCTATCCAGGTTCATCCGTGTTTATTACGCGTTCCTAATTCTAACATGACAATTATTTCACCATGTCACCCTTTGCTTATTTTGGGAGTGATGTTTGTCATTACAGTTCTAATGTCTTGCGAATTTCATTACGACTTCGCTTTTTCTAACTTACAGTTTATTTTTTAATTTATTTTTGTGTAATTTATGATAGATATTCTAAAAGGTTTTACTTTTATTTTAACGAAAAACATTTGTTTTTATATAGTTGACATTATCCCAGGACAGATTATTTAAGGTATCTTTTTGTTCACCTTCTCTTTTTCTTTCCGCCTGCATATATGTTACTGTGTATGTCACTGAAGAGATCTCCGTTGTTTGCCTAATTTGTTTCTCATACGCCTAAAATATTAACATTTAAACTGTTCATTCCTCGCTATTTATTTTCTAACTCACCTAATAGAGTTAGTATTTTGATATCAGATGCACCGAGAATGATGTTTTGTTTGATGTGCATCACGATTGGATGATGATACACTGAGTCATCTCCCCATACCGGGTGAGGTATTGATTCCAACATTTTGACACCTATTACACAGTTTGTTTTTCTAACAGTCGCTGCATAAGTGTCAGGTGCTACCTGTTGCACTTGTAGCTCCTTAGCATGAAAATATACAAGGTTATCTCTCAGAATTTGATTGTGAAAACCATGAGTTTTCTTTGGAAATTCTTTATTTGCTACATTCGAATCTGGATTTCTTAGATGAGGCTGGGCCATTTGGATATAAAATCCCAGAGTATTTTCAAATTTTTTATTTCTCCGTGTGTAAGTGTTTCTTTTCTGCCCTACCTATTTTGTATTATATTTGCTGCCTTTACAGATTATGTTGTTTCCAGCTTCGTTTTTTTTTTCAAAGAGTTGGAACATACAATTTTTCCGTGGTTTCTCACTTGATATATTCAATCTATGCTGCTATGATGATAACGTTTCTTTCTCTATGTAGGTGTCTTCGCCATAATCATTTCCCCAACTTTTCTTCCCCGATATCTTCCCTCTTACTTAAAATTACGAATTCTATTAAATAATACCGTTGGCATGTAATTATTCAATATTTTGTTATAGATCACTTGTCATATTTTGCAGTATTAAGTTATCATTTGTGGTTTTTTTTCCTATTTGTCTTTCCATCTTGTATTTCACTCATCTCTTGCTACAGTTCTGCATGTGTTTCCAGATTCAATTAGCCCATCATGAGATAATCTCCGAGTTAATATCCACTTCACCTTCTTTTTAACATATTATGCAGCCATGTAGTAATTTTGATGCAGAAGCCTTGATTTTTCTCCCCTATGTTACGTTCGTTTTCCTCCATCAGATAGTTTCAAGTCGTTTATGGACTATGGTGGTTCATAGGTAATTTCTAAAGCGTGTCCCCAACGCGGCATTAATTAACTAAAATAAGGACAGAGTGACAACATGTGATTTCTTTTGCAACGCTTTATTTTAGGTAGAGCGTATTACATATTATTTCTTGGAGAATGCATGAGATAGAGGGAGAGAGAGAGGGTAAACGAGAACAAAATGTATGTCATCAGGTCGGCACGCTATTAACCTTCCTACCTGGGAAACATGTCTCCCCGCTCTTACCACTAGGCATACAATGCAAGTTGAGAGGTTATGTCACGCGCATGAATCAGAGCTCTCATCTTGTCTATTACCCCAAATGTTCGACCTGTTTTCTCTCGTTTTTAAGTCTTATATCACTATTTAGCTAAATACAATTCATCATTGTCATGTTTCGCGCCCAAGCTGTTCAACTAACTCCCAACAAATTTATAATATTCGGCTCAAAGGTTAAAACGCTAGAGTAGATTTTGCCATTACATACACTATAATTATCGTTTTCCCATATTCTTGCTTATGTGTGACATAGGCATGTTATCATATGCGATTATGTGGCTCGAACTAGGGTTTGGTGGGCAGCATCCTTCTTCTGATGTGAAACGTATCGATTTTGTCCCTGCGTTATTGACACCAAGCCAATGCACGAAAGACACTATCACTCTTTCTTACTAAAAGAAAGATCAACCGACATGTGACCGTAATAATGTTGTATTTTACGTATTAAATAACACAAGGCATGTGATCTATATATTCAATCTATTGTTCCATGGAGGGAAATTTTGCAGACTACTTGTTAGTGAACTTAACCTGTTCTAACAGTTTGATGACACACATTCCTCCGATAAGGAAATTCTCACAAAATAGTTGTTAATTAATAAAATTATTTTTACCAGGAAATCTCACCTTTACGTTAAATGCATATGCATAAATTAGGCCAATCAAAAGATATCGACTCATCTTTCGTTTTGCATGATTTTTGTCTGTCAACTGATTATAATAAGACTAGCAGTAGAGCCCGGCGTTGCCCGGGGATATAACAGTAAGAGATAGATCAAGTATCCACCATCATAAAGACTGAAAAATAAAATTGACAAAGATTATTGTTTAAGGTTGACGGACTCGCATGTCTTAATTAGTTTTTTTTTTTTTTTTGGTCAATCCAAGCTCAAACAAAAACATTGTTTACAATCGTTATGATTCTCCCGATTGAATAGAATTTTATAAACAATTGTCTTGTAAATGGAATTTTAAAGCATTCTGAATGTAAAAATAAAAAAAAAAAGTGTGCAAGACAATAAGAAACACTACATGCCCAAAAAAAAAAAAAGTGAAGTTTTGTTGAAATCGGTTGAAAAATGTAGGTAGCCTTTCTGTAATCTTTTAGTTTTACAATTTATGATTTTTACTTATTGAATACAGTAAAAAAAAAATTGCATATTTTGCTTGTGGTGATTCATAATTAGAATTCTGATTTGAATATATTTTCCACTCGTTGTTTCTAATACAAAAAATATTAACTTTATTTGGGTTTATTAATTATGATCTAACAAATCTTATTCATTTAGTAGCCTTTCTGTAATAATAATCTTTTACAATTTATGATTTTTACTTATTGAATACAGTAAAAAAATTGGACACCATGTGTATTTAAAGTAGTTTCCAGTTCCGGTTATTATTTTTAGTTAGGACTTGTGTATGTTTAGATTTCATTATCTTTCCCTAAAGATAAAGAATTTATTCCGATGTTTGTATTCGTACAATCAGTAGAGATCGTTAGATTATTGTTTAAGGTTGACGGACACAAATGTCTTAATTATTTTTTTTTTTTTTTTTTTAGGAATTGGTCAAACCTCAACTCAAACAAAAACATTGTTTTCAATCGTTATGAGTCTCTCGATTGAATAGAATTTTATAAACAATCGTCTTGTAAATGGAATTTCTAAAACATTCTCAATGTTAAAAATGATATAAAAAGTGTGCAAGAGAATAAGAAACAAATAAAAAAAAAAAAAAAAAGGTAAATTTTGTTTTATCGGCTGAAAAATATAGGAAATCTGCTCCCATATTTAAAGGAACCCACGCACACAAACAATCCGATGTGAGTTGTCCCCCTTCCATTTTCACGATGTCTCTTAATCGTGTTTTCAAATTGATTTTGGGCAAAAACAATTATATTTTTTTCCGTTTTTGGCGCTGTTAGAACCACCACTAGGTAATTTTATGTAGTCCTGTTACGTTTTGTTGAAATCGGTTGAAAAATGTAGGAAATCCGATCCAATATATAAACGTTACAGACACACACACACCACACACACACAATCTGCGTTTTATAATAAGTAAGATATATTAGTAACAAAATGCGTATTCAGGACATTCCTTCTCTTCCCCATACTAACATTTTTTACAAACACAATGATGTATACTATAGTAAGATAATATATTATAGCCTGCCACTCGTATTCGAGGATAATCGTCTAAAAGGCAAAGACAAAATTGTGTCAGACGCTTATCCTCCAGCGCATAAATATATATTATAAAAATTAAACAAGGTTGATCAAAATTAAAAACAATCGGCCACGATGGTTACAATCCATGGTATGATTTACAGGCAAACACAAAAAAAGTGTGCCAAAAATGGGATGATTTCCAGTCCGATAACAAATCGACCATGATGAGATATAAAAAGCCTGGTCTCATGAAGAAAATTAAATTATATAATTCATTCAACTATGAAAAAAAACAATGATGTATAAAGAATTATAAACATTTAAAACGGACATTTCAAATTGCCAAAATCATAACTATATTAGTCAAAAGTGTTTTTTTAATATTAATAAGATGATTATTTCATCCTTTAGGAGTTTCATTTCCGAATACCGCAGTATATTTTTTGTGATTTCTCTCCCAGATTGCATTGTGCACCTAGTGGTAAAAATGGCTAATTAAATAGCTGATTTATTTACTAAATCAAAAATGGTTTTTCCACTTTGCTTTTGAATCTATTTTAAAAAAAAATCTCAATTTACATTCATATAACTGTAGATATGAAATTGGTTGATCAATATTTTGTATTCTTTTTTTTAATTTTTCCAGTTAATTTTTCCTCAACAAATGGAAAATATATTTGATTTATATTTTAAAAGTTTTTTAAAACTGATTTCCGGATTTTTCAAGATGAAATACAATGGCTATGAATACGAAATATAGAAATAAAATTGACGAGACCGGCAAAATATCATAATTTTCCATTTTGAAAATTAAGCATTCTGCTTTGGATTCAATAAAACGTAAATGAAATATTTTTTATAAAAGCAAAATTTCGAATCTCAACAGTGATTCGTTAATCTTGAATGTCCTAAGATATCCGATTATGTGTGATAAATCATATCAAATTTCTCTTTTCAAAAAATACCACTGCAAATATCGTTTTTTATTTTCTTTTGATTTTTGACATTATTGTTACAAATAAATCAAAAATCAATGTATGACAAAAATTTGTTTGTTTTCATTCTATCCTATCCGTTCTTTTCTTTTGGTAAGAGTCCATCGCTGTCCATCGAGACTTATAATGTTTCCACGAATTTTTTCCTTCAAATTTTCATTCAGTGATAAAATATGATAGCTTGAATATTTAGTATGATTTTATCTTTCGAAAATTTTAAACAAGTCAATTTTTGTTATCCACCGATGCAAAAAAAACACTGCACCTTTTCTTGCTTGTTAAAAAATAAAATTTTTTACCTACATTATTTTCATTTTTTAATATAAATATATGAAATATAAAATCATCAAACATTTTTCATTTTCTACAAACATCAGTTCCTATTAAAATTTAAATATTCAAAATATTTTGGCCAGTGAGAACAGAAACGATCACCGTATATTCCACATTCACAGAAGCATTGTATCCGGTTAAGATTTTTCTATAACAGCCTCATCTATAATTTTCATTCTTTTATGATTCGTGCCCCTTCAAAGCGTTGCCGATCATGGCTGTCCATAAATTTAAATATTGCCAACTTTATTTAGATAATAATAAGACTTTTCTTGTATTTTTGCTGTCTGTACTAATGTCTGTTCTGCGTCCGTTTACAACAAGCTTAACTGTAATTCAATTACTTGTTATCTATGTCTTTGATTTCAATATCCCATGCGAATGTTAATAGGGAAAAACTTTACATTTTATTTAACCTAAAAATGATTTTATTTATGTATAGATTAAAAAATGTATTTCTTTTTTATGTTTTTTTTGAAAACTTCGTCATTTTTGTAAAGTCCAAGAAAAGTTCTAATGAAATCCTAATGTTTTACAAAATTATTGATTAAAAAATTTTCCATCTTCATAGAATTTTTGTCCAAATTTCATTCCCATATCGCAAAACAATATTACACTGAAACGTGTTTTTATCTTCGTTTTTATTAAAAAATTAATTTTTTAAATTTTTTTAATGAAAATTACGTAGCCTTTAAAAAAAAAAAAATAATTTAAAATCAAATATTTTTTTATTTCAGTGTCCTATTACTCCAATATTAAAATTATTGTAACCATTTCTTTAATTTTTTTATTATTTACATTTGTTTTTTCATTTCAGACGTTTTAATTATTTTTCTCATATATGATTGTCTTCAATAAAAAATTGACGTTTAGTTCTTTCCTCCCAATTGATTTTAGTAAATTCTGTAAAAGTTCTTGTGGTTTCTTTTGTTTAGTGTTTGATCAACATTATATCAATCTATATATATAAATTATATAAAATATATAAATTTTAATAAATCCTAGAGAAAGTTATGTTCTCAGACTCACCTCATTCTATCTGTCGAATATTATTTGTATTAAAATGAGAAAAAATTCAAATGTCTTTAATTCGTAATAAATTTTATATTTTGTTTAAATTAAATTCCATCTGTAAATGGTTGGTTTACCCAAATAAGTTATGTTATATTCGAATATCTTTTTCCAGATCTATCAATGTTACATAGCAATTCCAATTCTTGCTGCTTTCAATTTGATGCCTTTACATTTTGTGTGATATTTCTATTTCTGTGTGTAACCTCGAATTAAATGAAACGGAGCCTTCAAGAACGAGCTGGTGAATTAGAAAAAACTTAAATGCGTTAGAATAAATCGAGTCAAAAATGAAGTCCAATTTTTTAAAAAAATTTATTTTTTTGGCTGTTTTTTAAAATTCTGTTGAAAAAAAGGCCCCCCAAAAAAAAAAAAAAACAATGAATTTTCAACAATGAGAAAAAATCTGCATTTAATCAGATAGACTGAAATATGGTAGTGATTATCATGTGGAAAAATATGCGATGAATTTTTTAAAGAAGTTGATATTATGGATTTGAATAAACTGACCTTTAAATAAATACTATGAAGAATCCATGGCAGATGACTTTTAACTGTTAATTTTATATTTTTATCTATTTTTTATTCATCAATTTTTACACAAAATATATTGAAGATAACATGTCTGTGATTGATTTAATTTAATGATTATCTGTTTCACATGCTAATTTTCTATCGAACTGTGACAGAAGTGAAGTTTTATGAAAAAAAGTATCACATCATATATACTACTACAACTACTAAATATACAAATAAAACAATATATATATATATATAATAATATAATATTGAAATAAAAAAATCAAAAATAAAATTTTGATAACGGATTGGAATATTTTTTAATATTTAAGAGGCTGGGATATCCATTTTTGATAATTTTAAATAAAAAAAAATACAGTAACAAAGAATTTTGGAAAAAATAGATTCAACAGAATGTTATTGTGAAATCCATCAAGTAATATATTTTTTAAATTTCAATATGAAGAAATAAATATCAACAAAATATTATAAGTCTATTAATCAAACATTTGTCTTTAATGAAAAATGGTTCTATTGGTACACAATTTTAAAAAACGAATGAAACTTACGCCAGTAAATGAATGTATGAATTTTTCTTTTGCTTAATATATAAATAATCTTTTCTTATTTTCTTTTTCGTTATTTCAGGAGGAATTAATCAATCCAATACAGCCGTTTGATGATAATGGCAATCAAAACCAACGTTTGCATAAAGAAATATTTATTTTTTTTTTATTATTTTTAAAGAAAACATTCTTAAATATAATTCTGTCGAAAAATTGTTTTACATTGTGAAACAATAGTTTTGCCTTCAAACACAGAATTTAAACACAGGACCTTCTTTAACTGTAGTAGTAAAATAATTCCAATAATAATAATAATGAAGAATAAAATACAAAAAAAAACATTAAAAGAGATGTGGAAAAATATTTAAGAATAGGTAGAAATTTTAAAAAAAACATTTAAAAAAAAATGTGAATTTGCAAAAAATATTTTGAAATGGAAATAAAAATTAAAAAAGTAACATTCAGGAAAGGTAGAATTACAGAAACACCCTTAATTGATTTATATTTTGTCACAAAAAATTAGGAAATTGGATTTTTTTGCTGATGATTTTATAATTTTTAGGAATTAGCAAAGGAGATGGCATACAATCCCCAAAATGAAGGAAAAATAAAGAAAAATTACTACAGGATGAACATCTGGTACTAAATTTTTCTTAACTCAAAAAAAAGAATATCAGCCATAAAAACATTGTTTGTCATTGTGGTGCAATACAGCTTTAATGTCCTTAACTGGACCATAGCTGAAATTAAGCGAATGGACGCCAAAAACAATTTAAATCGCATGCATCATCCCAAAGCTGATGTTGATCGTCTGTATGTGCCCAGATCCGAAGGAGGCAGAGGATTAGTTCAACTAGAACTGTCCTACAAAAAACTCAACAACAATTGGCCTTCAAAGATGTTTGGAAATATACAGAGAACTGGATGATGATATGCGTCAAAAAACATGAAAGTAGTAAGCGTCTTTATTCCGTAATATTGAAGCCAACAAATTCAAAATGGAGTTTCAAATGGGCGTAGAAATGCAAGTACAGCACAATAAACTGGCTGAAACTGCAAAATACTTTTTAAAAAAGACAGCAAAGACAAATGCAATCGATCAGATACAGAAGCGATGGCAAGATAAACCGCTTCATGGCCAATACTCTGCCCGTACCAAACAAGCTGACGTAGACAAAACCCGTACCCATCAGTGGCTACGTAGTGCAGGGTTGTAAGCTGAAACTGAAGGATTTATCCTGCCTGCACATGACCAATGCTTGCTAAATAGAAATTATCAAGCACATATACTAAAATATTGTGTTAGCCAAAATGCGAGAAATATCCAGAAACGATTGTTCATCTTGTATCATTTTGCACGATATTGGCACCCACTGAATATAAAACCAAGCATGACAGATTGGGCCAATATCTGCACTGGAAAATCTGCAACTTCTACGGGAAGAAAACTGAAAGAAACTGGTATGAACACCAACCAGACCCGGTTACGGAGATGGGGCCTGTTACAATTCTATGGAACTACACAATACACACTGACAGAGCAATCAAAGCCAACCGGCCAGATATTGTTATTAAAGACCACAAACAAAAACGGTGCCTCCTTATTGATATGGCAGTCCCTGCTGACTGCAATGTATCTTTGAAGATATTCAAAAAGCTGTCAAAATACAAGGACCTTGAAATAGAAATCACAAAAATGTGGCATATGGGAACATCAACAATCCCTGTTGTATTTGGAGCCCTAGGACTGGTTGGAAAAGATTCCAGTAGACTAATTGAAGGGATTCCTGGAAGTCCATGCCTCAAAAGAGATACAAAAAATTGTTCTGACAAGTACAGCCCACACTTTACGAAGGGCTTTATCTATGTTTTTTTTTTTTTTTTGTCAGTGGAAAGTGTCATGATGCCATTTCTAACCTTAGGTCTCTGGGCGGGACCCGGAAAGAAATGTGTAAACGCCAGAAATCAAAGAAAATAAAAATAATAATAATAATAATAATAATAATCAATGATAATACAGATAAAAAAAAATAAATAACCAATAAACAATTGACCATCTCGTTTTAGGTTGTGCGTTATTGGCACCAATTGAATTTAAAATACGGCCAGACATATTAGACCAATATCTGTAGTGGAAAACCTGAAACATTTACGGTAAGGAAACAGCCAGAAATTGGTATGAACACAACCCAGACAGATTGCGAAGATAGGAACTCTAACAATTTTATGGGTCTACACAATACACAGAGATAGAACAATGAAAGCTAATCGCGCTGATATCGGGATTTGATACCGCAAAGAAAAAATGTGCCTCCTTACTGACATGGCTGACCCTGCAGACTGCAATATATCTTTGAAGATCTTTAAAAACTATCAAAATACAAGGACCTTGTGGTGCATGAGGCATCGACAATTCTAGTTGTAAATAAGAAATAAAAAAAATTAACTCACAAGTACTTCCCACACCTTAGAGGGTCTGTATGTAAGTAAAATATGTGGAAATTCTCATGATGCCACTTTTGATCTTAAATCTCTGGTCAGTTCCTGGAAAGAAATAAGTATATACCAGAAAAGAAATAATAATAATAATAATAAAAGATCATAATACAAATACAGCAATGGAAAAAATTTATAAAAGAATGCAAAAGCAAATGCAATGTACTAAATGGATAAACAATGGTAAAATAAGCTTCTTCATGGTCAATACTCTGGCCGTACTAAACAAGCTAATGTAGACAAACTCCGTACTCATAAGTGGTTACATAGTGAAGGGTTAAATGCTGAAACCGAAGGTTATATTCTTGCTACACAGGACAAATGCTTGATAACTAGAAACTACCAATCACACATACTGAAAGATTGTGTTAACTCAAAATGCAGATTCTGTGATAAATATCCAAAAACAATTGACCATCTTGTATCAGTTTACACACTATTAGCACCCACTGAATATAAATCTCAGTATGATAGAGTGGGCCAATATCTGCACTGGAAAATATGCAAACTTTACGGAAAGGAAACTGCAAGCAACTGATATGAACAGCATTGCGACCTGGTTACAGAGATAGGTTATTTTAAGGGAATTTATAATACACACAGATAGAACATTCAATACTAATCGACCAGAAATTGAGAACAAAACAATCAAGGACAAAATGTGCTTTCTTATTGATATGACAATCCAAGTAGATTTTAATGTATTTTTGAGGCTCATCGAAGAACTATCAAAATAAGAGCATCACAAAAATGTGTCACATGAAGTCATTAATAATATCTGTTGTAGTTGGAGCCATTGGATTGATTGGACAAAGCCCGATAAGAAAGTTGACAGGGTTCCTGCTATTTCATGCCGTGAAGGAATAGAAAATTTGTTCAGAAGTGCAACTCTTACATTACCATGAACGTTAGCTATGTAAAATATGAGTAATCTTAGTTTTTTATCAATGGAAAATGTCAGGAAGCTATTTCTAGCCTTAGTTCCCCGGATGATACTCGGATGGAAATGTATATGTAGCAGAAATCAAAGAAAATGCAAAATATTATTATTATTATTATTATTATTATTATTATTATTATTATTATTATTATTATTTTATTGTTATTATTATTATTATTATTATTATTATACGTTTCTGAAATGAATTTCTTGCGACAACTGATCATCCTGTATCAGGTTTCTTGATATGATCATCCACCGAATATAAAACTTGGCTTTAAATAGCGGCCCAATATCTGCACTGCAAAATCTGCAACTTTTATGGGAATGAAACTGGAAGAAATTGAAATGGACACCACCCAGACCCGGTTACAAACATAAAACCTGTAACAATTTTATGGATCTTTATAATACACACAGACAGAAACAATCAAATCCAATCATGCCAAACATTGTGATCAAAAACCACAAAAACGAATTCCCCTTCTTCATTGTCAGGCTAGTTACTCCAGGCACTAATGCAGCTTAGAAGATCTTAAAAAAGATCAAGATACGCGCATATCTGAGTGGCAATCAAAAAATATGTGGCGCATGAAGATATGAATAACTCCAGTTGTCGCTGGGGCTCTAGGCTTGATTGGAGAAGATTATTATAGGTCCATTGAAGGGGACCGTGGCAGCACATGCCTTAAAGAATACAAAGATTTGTCGCTCAAGTGCAGCACAAAATCGACGAAGGAGATTAGGTATATAACATATAACGTTTTTTTAGATTTATTCCATTTTATTTTTACTTCTTTACACAAGCACTGTAGTCGGAATCGGAAATATTTATACTGCAGAAATCAAATGACAATAATAATAATGATAATAATGATGATGATAATGATTATGATGATAATAATGATAGATATATGACCTGTAACAATTTTATAGGACTTTCAAATACACAAAGAGAAAGCGAATCGCCCATACATCGTGATCAGATGCCACAAAAACAGAATGGGTCTTCTTATTGACATGGGTGTAATGTATATTTGAAGATCTTAAAAGTCAATCAAAATACAAGGATCTTGAAATCGAAATCTCAAAAATGTGGCATATGAGAAAATCATCAATTGCAATAGTCGTTGGAGCCCCCGTATTCATTGGACGATAGCTCGATAGATTCATTGTAGCGGTCCTTGTTAGCCAAGGATTAAAAGAATACAAGAAATTGTACTCAAAAGTACACCACACACCTTATGAAGGGCTTTATCGAGGTAAATGTGTGAAATTTTACATTTTTATTATTTTTGTTTTAAAAAGTACTCAGTGAAGAATTTCACGATGCCATTTCGATCCTAATGTCTCTTGATGGGACCCGGAAAGAAATGAGTATACACCAGAAAGGAAATAATAATAATAAAAAAAAAATAATAATCTGGTACATGGTAACATCAGCAATCCCCGCTGTAGTTGGAGCCCTCGGATTGGTTGGAAAAGATTCCAGTAGACTAATTGAAGGGATTCCTGGAAGTCCATGCCTTAAAGGAATACAAAACTATTCTCACGAATACAGCCCACACATTACGAATGGCCTTGTTTATGAAAAAAATGTGTTTTTTTTTTCCAGTGAAAAATGTCATGATGCCATTTCTAACCTAAGGTCTATGGGCGGGACCTGGGAAGAAATGAGTAAACATCAGAAATCAAAGGAAATAATAATAATAATAATAATAATAATAATAATAATAATAATAATAATAATAACATGATATGTTCTTTTTTTACAGGAGAAAAATCGGAACAAAAATGGACTATTCTTGGATCAGCCCAATCTTCACTAGCCTCTCTTGATAGATTTCAAAAGCTTTTACCTTGTGAGTGTTTATTATTTTCTACCTTAACACCCCTTTTACACGGACGAAAAGTCTCAAAAATCTCTTTATTGCATTAATATTTCTCTGGCAAATTTTCTAACAATCGACATTTATTAGTCCTATCATGTGAAACCCTCCATAACACTCACACTTGGACGAATCATCCTGATTCCCTTCGTGTTTCATGAGTACAAATGACGTACCACTCAAACAGTTACTTCCAAAAACATTTACTTTCGGTAACAATGTCCCGTGTGAACATATTTCTGATCAATACAACCATAACCGATTACTTTAGATTTTAAATTAACTTCCCTACATAACATCATTAACTGCACGTCTTACGTCCTCTTATTACCCTCATACATAAATACAATTCAGTAACACTCTGCCTTCAGTGGCTATTTGAATTTGGATTGGTTAGACATTAAGAATGTTCACTCGGCAAATATATTGCTTCTTCTCCAACTATGGATTAAATAAGAGGTTAGAATGAATACTCTAGCTCTGCCTGGTAGCCTGTCTTGGAGAAGGACTATTCAGAATGCAGAACTGTATCGCTAATAACAAGCAATCTACAATCTTTCTAAAGACGGCATTGCAATTTACTGATAATAAAGTAAAACTATACTCGTAGAGACACTAATCGTCTCCATACTGAAATATTTTTTATCTTATTATTTGTAGTGTTATCATGTTTTAAATATTTTCTCATTACTTTTCCTACGTCTTTTACGTATTAACTTTTGTTATTGTCATGTTATTATTTTTCTTCTTCTTGTGAAGTTTGGAGCGAATTCACGGTTTCTTGATAAAGTGCATAATAGTAAAAGTAAAAGAAAAAGAAAAAGAAAAAGTAAGAAAAGAAAAAGAAAGAAAGAAAGAAAAACACACGCGTACGACTTGTGACTGAACTTTAAACGCCAATCATTTTTCAATCCTATTTAATCTTGAATACGTTGCCAGAATACAGTCGAACGACCGTACAAGTCTCTTCCGAAGAAGACATTTTACATGTTAAATTACAGCTTCAGAGTGGCAAGTGTTAATCTGATCGGTTTACTTTTTTTACATTTTTGCAATTCTTATAGAAAGAGTGGAGCATGTCAGAGGGAAAATGTTCTATCCATTCTATTAAAATTTTCCTTTAATACAAATGCGATGTAGGTCAGATCCCTTTCATGAAGCGTTCTGTCAAATTCAGACGTCAACAGATTGATTCGGTTCATAGGAAAATCATAATAATTTTACTTTTATTCACTTTCACATTTGATATTCACGTATTTAAATCTCAAATTACGCTTTTAGTTATCAATTCCAAAGAATCAATAAAATATCAAAATAACCATTCATAATCGAGAACAAATTATCCAAACGACTATGTTTATTTCACTTGAGAATTATTCATGTTGGAAGAAATCTCCAAGATATTTGAAAACAAATTTACCAGATTTGAAATGCAGATTCTGATTGAATAGCAAAATATATTTGCATAGTTTTGACTTGATGCACTTTTAAGTGTCTTTATTAATTACTAAGACTTCGATTTATCTTAATTTGATGTACACAGCTCCAACAAATAACTGCTGAAAAAGTAAGAATATGCCTGGGAGACTAATATTGCTAAGGCATTGCGGTTATGTAAAAAAAAGAAATGAAACATGGCACCACCAAAACATCAAGGAGAAGAAAGATACCCATAGTTGTTAAAGAATCGTAAATGGTTAAACAGCTATTGTATTGACGCTTGAATAAAAAACGATGTGTGATTGAATATTATAAATTTAATAGGTTAATGTATGTGTATGAATATTAATAATGGTAAATTTAATAAATACATACTGATGAAAATATTATAACGTTGCTTTTTAACTTCACAATGGACAACACCCACCATACCCTACCAATTTTCCCTTCTCCCACAGAGCGCTAAAATATTGGTTTCCCTATCTATCGTAGGGACGTTTCCAAATACTACAAAGACTACTGCTCCTCATAAAGTCCAGGGATCGTTCTTGAGAATTCTGACTCTAAATGAAACGGTTTAAGCACTTCCTGTTGGAGAAATGTGTATCTATTCGATGCAAATCACCGGTTATAGGCGCTGTTTTCTAGAAGGCAGGTAAGTGTTTATCCAAAGTTCATCAGCTAAATCTTTTTTTTCAGTTATCAAAAAGAAGACCGTTGGTCATCTCAACAGAAAGAAAAACAAAATTCCATACGCAAAAGAACGAAATCACTGTGGTTTTCGCTCGTCAAGGTCAACTGCTAAAGACCTCTCATTACCAACAAAATCAATTAAGCATGATAAATAAATTGCTATTGTTCTATATATTATAAGACCTTTGACAATATATGGTATGAGGACATGCTACGGAAGCGCTCCAGATATGGCGACTCAGGGAATATCTTCGTAATTATCTATTCCATCCTATAGGGTTGGTCCATTAAGCTCGTCATCAATGGTCCCTGTTCTGAAATCCATGACATCAATTCAGGCGTTTCTCAGAGCTCTCCTCCCGGTGCTGACCACGTCCCGCTATATATTAATGATCAACCCAGGCAAATATTATCATTAAGAAATGCATATGCAAATATTACCCCAGATTATATGTGCACCTGAAGAAATCTAGTTGATCAGAACACGTCAGATGCTTATTCTTCTGAACAGTGCTTTAACAGTTCACTGAGATAAAAGTGGCTTGTAGAACACTAATGAAAGAAAATGAAGCTGATAACGTGTTATCCTCAACAAAGAGAACTTGAATGCTTTTCCGTCATGAATGGTTAGAATCTCTAATTAATTATTTCCTAGTTTTTAGCCAGTTTTCCACGGGCGAAGCATCTCTAGTCAATCGCTATTATATAGACATTTCCAAAAAAAAAAAAACACTCTTGATGTGTTACATCATGTGAAATCTTAAAAAAGAATTATTGAAATGCGAAACAATAACACACACACACACACACACACACACACACATATATATATATATATATATATATATATATGAAAATAACAAATGATATTTAAAAGTACTTATATACAAACCAGGTGTAACAGCAAAATTGTATAAGTCGAGTAAAAAGATAATTCTCCTTCTCAGAAAAAGTTTAATATCTAAAAATTACTTAACTCGGTTAATTTTTCCAGGTTTTCAGATAAGAGGTTTAACCATACTAACACAATTTGCATTAAGATTGACTGAAAAACCATTGTGGTTATTCAGCTATGAAGCGAACTGTTTAAAATTATTTTGTGGGATCCCTAATTGAGCAATTATGTGATGAAAATATTCATTCCTTCTGTAATAGTGCCAAAAACCTTACTCCGACTTCCAACTTCCAAGATCATTCATGAACCATCAGGAAATCGTGTTCAAGTGGTCACAACACGAAAGAGTTCATCATTTCAAATTACAGATAATCAGATCAATCAGAAAAGATTCATATCAGTCTATAGGACGTTTGCCACGGGAGAGAGTAGTTTCACCTATGACAATCCAAAGAGCAGTGAAAAAGGACTTGAAAATTACATCGTACGTGAAACGTGTGAGGCGAATAGTTAGTTTACGATAGAAAGTTAGAAAATTAGACAGGGCGAAATCATTTTGAATAAGTTTTAAAATGATACTGGTACAATATATATATATATATATATATATATATATATATATATATATATATATATATATATAATGTCTGTGTGTGATGCAGCATGAATCCACCCAGCCCTTATCATAAATAACAACTTAAAACAGACTGTTTGACCAACACAAGAACTGAACAAAATTCATGTTAAAAAAATAAAATGAAAACAAATGAAAACTATAGGCAAAAGACTTTCATTTATGTAGTTCACTGCTACCAGCAAGCAGAATTTTTTTTTCTCATGATGATGGCCATTTTGGCAGAAACTATTCGAGGAATCTAAATAAAATAATAATAAAAACGAAAGAACATTAATGTACAACGCAGTGTGTCTGAAGTTTTTAACCTTCGAATATTTTTAATGTATATATATATATATATATATATATATATATATATATATATATATATATGTGTGTGTGTGTGTGTGTACATTATTTCAAACCTTCGTGACCGTCCGATCATCGGCTTTGATTAATTAGTGATGCACATGTCATTTTCGTTTAAGATCGATTTCATCACGATCCTTCTCTGGTAAGCTTGAAGAGTAATTTTACATTCTTATTACTCAACGTAGAATCCAGTAGGGTTATAAAATTCTCAAAAAATTCCATATTTAATCCTTTCTAAGATACAATGGTTCAGAGCTTAATCTGACAATAAAACAATTTTGCTTTTATACGATTAGGACAATAATACGTTTTACCAGTTTGTGAAGGGAAGGGATAATTCCAAGGGGGAATAAATCCAGGGAGAGCTCAATGTAGACTACAGAGCATTATAACAATAAGAAGAAGACGGGGTCTTTATTTATCCATTTCGTTTATAATTTTTATTTCTTGAACACCGAGATATTCAGCTCATCAGAACGAAAAACTTCTGTAAAAAGATTTGGGGGAAAATTTTTCGTTCTGGTGAGTTGAAATCTAAGTGTTCAGGAAATAAAAAAAATATAAACGGAATGTGTAATTAATCTATCAGCCTTGTGTGAGAGAGAGACTGGGTGATTTAGTGGATCAGAGAGTGACTGAGAGTGACAGACAGAAAGACAGACAGACAGACATACTAATGTAAATATGTATATCTGTTTATACATTTTTGCCTATCGCGTTGTTGTGACGTTTGTTTCGTTTTTCTCTTTTTTAGTTTCTGGCCAAAATGGCGAAAGAACTGAATTGATGATTTTCTCTGTAGAAAATCAGTTTGTTGCTGTTTATTATATTCTTAACTATATCTAATATATTGGATAAAATGTTTGAATGTTTGAGCCTATATATAGAGATATCTATGAACGAGATAGATAGATATAATACGGAAATATTAGCTTATCAGCAGACAGCGTAGATACAATTCTTAATATTTTCTGCAAGCTTATGTGGAGACTCGTGAAGAATAGATCAGCTAGCAGCCGTCTCCTGTGGCTAGATTACTAAATATTCTTAAATGAAAAGTGATACAATGATTAATTTATTCTCATATATGCACGTTTAACATACTCTCTTCATTTGCTAGAATATTAGCGGTTTCGTCACACAAACAAGCCTACACACTTGATTATATATTGTAAAAGTAGTGTTGGGCAATGGAGAAAGAGTCAACAGTCACGTATTCAAATGACATCAGTAAAATAAAAGAAAAAATGACATTAAATTTTTTCATTGTAATATTTTGAAATGAATAGTCGCTAATAATTCATTGGGAGGGCGTTGAAAATGTATCAGGATAAGTCATAAGTAATTCCCGTTTTAGAAGAGTTAGTTAAGAACAGATTTTGAGTAAAGTAAAATAATGTAGTTTTGGCATCTCACTTACAGCGTACACTTGATTAAAGGAAAAATGTTGTTCTACATTACAACGTAAGTTCGTATGCAGCAAGTAGACAAAAGGGAAGAATTTGTAACTCACCAATAATTTTCACCTGACCCTAAACCAATTGTTCATTAATTTTTTTTTCAATTGCTGCAAAATGCTTTGATAGGAAACATTTTCTAATGACAGAGTTCTTGGATGATTATTCACATCAGAATTCATGGGTTTTAGTAATATATAATTGAAGCCCCGCTTAATAAATGAGTTAATAAATGGTAAAAGTAAAATAATAGTGAATCTATAATTGAATAAAATATATTTGTGCGTTATTTTTAAGATTAAAATAGTTAAACGGAAAGGTAAAATATCAGATTGACCTTTGAATATTTTTTTTCGGCTATCTTCTCCTTTCATACACTTAAACCTATGTAAAATGGCTGCCCTTCTAGAACCATGTATAAGTAACTTACTGTTAATTTTTTATATATATTTTTCAGGAAATACATATGAAAACATTTACGGGAGTTTAGTGAAAATATATACGTGACGCATACCTGAGAAGTATATCGATGAGCAGAAGTAGAATGGAAAACCTGATATTAGTAATAGGCCACACATTGTGAGCTAGCTGCTGTAGTAGAATAAAGCCAAAGAGGTCAATGTTCTCAATGTAAATAATAGAATGATCGCTATTGTTAAAGTTTGCGAATGCCTTAGGTAAATAACATAAATTCATGCAGCTTAGTTCACTGATTCTGCTAGATAAATATCTGTGCAAAATTATGTTCCCAAGATGCAGAGAGTCTCCATCAACGATCATAGCACGGGGGTGGCAGGGATTTCTTCTCTAAAACTACGTAATTCTCGACCGTATACACTTCATCTGTTACGTCTCATGAGGATCTTTTGTGTTCGTTTTGAAAGGGCTATGTGTGTTTCTAACAGTAAATCTCCTGTAATTAAAAACAATAAGACACAATATGTATCTGGTCTTCGTATGATAAAATGGCTAGATTGTTTCCGATTGACTTCGTAAAATAACACGTCATCTGATTCCGAACGTCAGGTCAAAGTTGTTATTGAAATGATTGTATTTTTCCTGGTGGGGGTCGGAGTTCAAATAAGACTTGAATTCGGAATTAGTTAGAATTATATATTTTAGCTGAAAAATTGGTTATTATTTTCCAAGGTTGCATACATTTTTAACGTTTTTAAAAAGCGGAAATGTCCCCTACTAATTTAATTTAAATCATAAAAATTATCAAGAAATAAATTGAAAGATATAAATATGCATTATATTTTTTTTAAATATTACAGCAGACACAATATAAGTTACCAGTTAAGATTTTACTCTTTCAAAATAATTGATACTAAATCTGTTTTCGCATTAACTTAGTAACATTGAAATTTTTTCACATTTGTAAATCGCAGATATATTTCAAATAAATATTTCTTTTCAAAATTAAAAGCAATGGAAAACACTCTATTAATGAAATGAATAGTATGTCTTTGAAACACTGAAGAAAAAAAAAATCAATTACTTATAAATCAACAGAAAATTTGCATGCAAACTTTTCTATTCGAATTGTCCAACAGTCTGAATGGTTGTAATTGTTTACCAACAATGGCAGAAAAATCATGTGGGACAATTTCTAATGTTGTATTGAATGAATACAAACGGAAATATATAAAATCAAATCAATTTAAATAATACACATTTCTTGTATTGTAAGATTGCGTTCACATAAACATGTGTGTTTTTTTTATACGTACTCCACTTTATAATAGGAACGAAGTAATATAAAATAAATTAAACTGCTTTATTCAGAATAGATTCCAAACTTGTATATCAAAATTCTAATGAAAGATATTTTTGTTTTACTAAAGCAAAGGAACTCATAACAATTTGGTGAAAAAGACAACAAAAATCGTTGTAAATATTTACAATAACTTATATACAGACAGTTTACAATAACTTATTGGCAGACAGAAAAAAGATGTTTTATCACTGTGGCGATGATTTGAAATATTGAAAAAATATTATCTATTAAATTTTCAAACTGATCTCTTTTCGATATGATAGTAATTTAATCGAAAATTTGGACAACGTATAATGTCATATTATTAATATTTAAACGTATTTACTGATCTTAATGTAAAACGATTGACAATAAATTGAAGGATAATTTTAAAAAAAACGGATAATTTGTCTCTGATTTCAAATTATGAATTGATGCTGAATGTAAATTATTAATATAATATATTTTTTCCTATTATTTTTAAGTTAATTTCAAAAGCATTATTTTAATATTCTATTTTAATTTTTAATTCTATTTTTTTAATGTTATTCAATATATGTGTCATTTCCCGACTACATTTGATCACTTTTGGATATATTTTCAGAAATCAAACCTGTAAGAATTTCAAATTTTTCGAGTCGATCAGCTTTTGTAAATTGTATTTACAGACATCCCAAGAATAGATACCCATCCTATTAAGGGTAGTTAGTAGGGGACGAAATAAGTTGTAATACCAAGATGCAAATTTAGGTGAGTAAAACGAGTACAGTAACACGTCTGCCAAGCTGTACCATTTTTTGTCGGGTCTGCAGAATGGTATTCTGAGATCTGCCGTTATCTTGGTAGGCTTGAATACAAATCACTTCCGTTCGCCCAGTTGTGGAAACATTTCATTGATTGTTGCTATTCATCGATATAACTGACAACAGTACGTTCTGAATTCAACTTATGGTTTTAGACTGTTATAGATATGAATCATTTATTTTTGTGCGGGAACTTATTCACGATACATTTTCTAAAAAGTGAATTTTCCAGTGCCCTTTGTAAAGTAATTTTTTCTGTTACATTTGAGATAAAAATTGCGGAGAAAGATGAACTTCATTATTCTTTTTGTGTAATCGTAACGATTCCCGTATGGACAAATTTTAAAATGCCTTACAACGCTCATATGTGATATTTGGAGTATCTCAGCGACGTCCCGTCTCGTGTGGCCAAGATCTTTTGTTTTTAAAAAAAACAACAGCATTTCAATTTGACCATCATCAATAGCTATAGCCATGCTTGAACGTTTATTGTTTATCAAATCAAAATTTCCAATTTTGAACCTAGAAAATAATTTAACAATTTTACTTTCAACTATGGCATTCTTTTTAATTTTCTGCAATATTTTGCTTTCCTGTTCTGGAAATAAATAAAGTACTGGAATAACGAAGAATGTATATTTCTTCTATTTTCGCTTACGAAATAAAATACATAAAATTCGTAATCAACACTCGAATCATATAGAAATACCACTTTTCAGGAAATAATATATGTCGTAACATTCAATCTGTTTTGAAACGAAATCACATGTTCAAATTAAATTAAAAAAGCTACGAAATTATGTCAAATGCAAATACATAGTAAACTTAATTTCGTGTGAAACACTGAAAACGCTACCTTTTCGGAATACGCGTGTTACTTATCTGTATTTTATATACAAATCTAATTCGTAAAACATCCAGTCAATGAATGATAACTTAATATAACTTACAAGTAAAACAATTTAAATATATGGCATGGGTTTTAAGAGAGGACGAAAAGTACCACACTGGAATCCAAAGGCCATTGGTTTAGGGAAAAATGATTTCCAACAGCTAAGCAAATAAGGTAGAGAAAAAAATCCTTAGAAACAACGATAAGCAAACTGAACTGTTATGTAATATCAGTCCTCCTATATAGCAGCGAATGCGGGTCAATCTTCTTACAGTTGAATAATAGACTAAAGCAAAAGTTAGGAAGTTCTATAGAAGTTTACTTAGAATGAACATGGACTAAACACCTGAGCAGTGACGATGATTTAGATAAAACGGAAACAAGAAGGGTACTTATAATTAAATTCACAAAGAGGCAGTTGAAGGATTTAGAGCGCGTAATGAGGAAAGAGCGCTTGGAAAAATAAATGCGCACAGGACAGATTTAAAGCAAGAGGGAAGCAACACATAAATTAACGCGAGTTTGAGTAAATGGATGGCGGGGTTAGGGTTAGGAGAAATAACAAAAAGACAACATTTTTCACAAGCTACAAAAAACCTGGCCTTGTGGAGAGCCTGACTGCCTATATCATGAAGGATCACGGCAAATAGAAGACAAATATATCAAGGGAGATACTCATTTAGAAAACGTTCATTTTGAGATTTCACACATTAATTCTGCCTAAGTTTTAATTTCTGTTGGAGTCGTAGTTTCAGCCCTGGGAATGTGTTGGACTTACATTGTGAACTGCTGCATTTAAAAAAAAATCCGCTTTTGAAATTGCTATCATACATCTCTATAATTAATTTTGCCTCTTTAAATTGAATTAAGAGAATATTTGTTTATTAGATAATTATTTCAAAGTTATTTTCGAAGTCATGTTGCTCTAACCGCAGCATTACCGGTAATCAGGAATCAATGAATTTTCATAATTTTAGGTGATGTAAATGGTACATGAAAAAATCAAGAAACATTAATTATCTGCTGCTGATTGACAAAACATAAATAATTTTAAATTCCACAGAATCTTCGTTTAACATAAGAACAACGCATTTCTTGCTACCAGCGCTATTCATCTTAACAAACACATCATATGATTTTGAATATCAGTAATGCTTTGTTAAAACTATTGTACACAAATATAAATCTCGATGAACGTATGTATGTGTCTAAGTACACATGTCTTGGTATAGACATATGAACACACATATGCATCTTAACATTCATCCGTAAAAACTGCTGTAGTCACATAACATTTATATGCTGTGCGTAAAGCCATACAAAAGTAATAGAATTAAAGTCACAAATAAACTTTGCAGAATTTGTTTTACTATCTTTCACGACCTTGAAACTTGTTTTCAATTTGAACTGCTGCGTAAGGCTGTCCATCCAAAAATAATTAAAATTGATTTGATGGGTCCACAAATGAATGCGATTTTAAACGCAATTCAATTATCTATTTTTGTATTCCGATTTTCAATCAATTTTATTATTAATTGCTTTCTTTCTTTTTTGCCTAGCAATTTCCCTGTTTTTAATTTATTTTACTAAATACGTTTATGTCAGAGTTGATTTTCTAAACGCATAATCACGGCACTGGAAGAAGATGTTTCAAAGTAATTTTCGAAGTTTTTAAATTATAGAATGAAACGTTAGTGTTTCAGCTTGGTGAAACACAATTTTATTTGAGCGTCCATGTTGAACGCTGCTTCGTTCATCGTTCTCGGTAAACTCAGTCTTGTTATTTATAATAGGCTACAAATAGAACTGGAACATTCGTGGCATATAAACGAAATCAGAAATAAAGATAATTGGATGAATTGTTGTCTTATGACGTCACACTGGTGATTTCAGTTTGCATAATTTATATCAGATAATAAGAATTCAAAAGATAAAAAAATAATTAATCATTTACAGTGTATAAAAAATCATTTAAGCTTTAGATTGAAAACGTAAAGAAGAAATAACCTTGAAAGTATATTAATAAGAACTGAAAAAAAAAACTAACAATATTTAGAAATTTTTAGTTTTTCCATTCAGTACATGGATAACGGACTTTATTATACATTTCCGGCTTAAAAAGAAATTGAGATATTTTACACAAAGTAAGACAATATGAAAATATTTTAAATTTTGAAATGATTGACGTTCCTATGATTCCCTAATCCATCTAAAAAAGCGTTTTTGGCAAGATTCTAATGCTGAATTACTTACGTCTGGATGGTCCC
>CAHIKZ030002585.1:112500-132500 GCA_903632075.3 Acanthosepion pharaonis
TATGTGTCTTGTGTAACAGATAGTGTCTCGTGGTACAATATTAAAGACTTGAGTTCGAACATCTGACTTGTTTGTTACATTCAGTTACGTGGATATACACTTTGGAAACGTAAGATCTGGATAAAATAGTAGGAATTGTATCTAGCAAAAATCATGGTTTTCAAAAAGGTTAATATTTTGTTTATTTATATTGCTGCTTGCCTGGTACATTTTTTCTGCAACGTGATGAACAGTTCTGTTCTTATATATCATTTTATTCAAAGGTTGGCTAAAATATCACAAAGTCAATTCATAGTAAATTATAAAGAAAAAACGCAATACAGACGCACTAGTAACTGAAATCACTTAAGAAACAAAAAAATGAACTACAGTTGTTTATCAGTCTAATGGATTTCCAACTGTAAATTAAGAATCGATACGTAATTTAATTTATTTTATACAGACTCTATTTTAAATTGATATCAGGCGAATTTTCTTGAGGCCGTGTTTAAACCAAGCATTTTGTGCATTTGTCTTCATCTCTTAATTTCTATTTTATCTTATTTCTTGTTCCTGACAAGTTTCATTCGTCTTCCGTCATTTCGGGAAGCCAAAGATTTGCTGAGTATAAAACAACAACAAATAAAGAAACTGGAATCAGGAAAAAAAAAGTCATGAAATACGCAAGAATCATTGACTGATCTTTCAGCGCTGAAATTAATGGCCCACATACATACGCACACACACACATTTTTTATTTCACGTTATATATATATATATATATATATATATATATATATATATATATATATATATATATATAACGAGAAATCAAGTTAAAACGTATCGAGTAATCGGCAAATCTATTTTATAAATCAATTTCTGGTTTTTTAATCAAACGGATTCTTTGAAGAAAATACATCATTAATATTTCATAGAGATCACGAAAATTAGCCAACGAAAAGAGTTCTGAAATAAAGAATTAGGCTCTTGGAATATTTATTATTTTAAATAGACTTCCTCCACCAAACAATTTGACAATAAATATTTTAATTACGGACAGCCTCTTTTTCATAATGTCGTGTCTCACAAACATACTTCTCGGCTATCATGATTCTTAAAACCTCTGTTGCCATAATTTATTCAAAGGTTGGCTAAAATATTACGAAGTCAATTCATAGTAAATTATAAAAAAGAAAACGCAATACAAACGCACTAGTAACTGAAATCACTTAAATATATATATAATACATAATATATGTAAATTGCTGTGACTACTTGGGAAAGATCTTGGAGTAGTTTCGCGCTGTCTACTCTACGATTTAAAATTAAAAATCTTCATTCTCCGTCTTCTCTTCATCCTTCTCCTCTTGTTCTTTTTTCTTCTCCTCCTATTCTTCCATCTTCTTCTTCTTCTCTTCCTTCATATTCTTATTCTTATTCTCCTTTTTCTTCTTCCCCTCTTCATCTTCTTCTTTTCCACCTTTGTTTCCATCTTCTTCTTTTCTACTTCTTTTCTTCCTTCTTTACACCTTCCTTCTTCTTGGAACGTTTCTTTCCTTCTTCTTCTTATTTTTCTTCCATCTTCTTTTCTTCTTCACCTCTTCCTTCTTCTTCTTCACCTCTAAATCTTCTTCTTCACCTCTTCCTTCTTCTTCAATTTTCTTCCTTCTTCTTATTCTTTCTTCTTTTCTTCCTTCTTTTCTTCACCTCTTCCATCTGAATATCTTCTTCACCCTTCCATCTTCTTCTTCATCTCAATATAAAACGCAATCCTCTGAAGAAAAATTTTTTTTCTTCCTTCTTTTTAATTACCTCTTATTCTTCTTCTAAACTTCTTCCATCCTTCTTCTTAAATTCTTCCATCCCAGTCACAAGAAAATGTAAAAACAAATTCCTTCACATCAATTCTTCTTCTTCTTCTTCTTCCTTCTTCTTCTTCTTCTTCTTCTTCTTCTTCTTCTTCACCTCTACCATCAAAGATTATATATTCATTCTTCAATATCTTCTCTTTTCTTTTTTCTTTCTCAATCTTCTTCTTCTTCTTCCTCTATTTCTTCTTAAAAAGTTCTTCTTCTGGACAATATCTTCTTCTATTTCTAACACTTCTTCCATCTTCCTTCTTCACCTCTTCTTCTTCTTCTATCTTCTTCTTCTTTCACTCTTTCTTCTTCTAACAATTTCCTTCTTCTTCAATTTTTTCTCTTCCTTCTCAGATCTTCTCTTTCTTCTTCTTCCTTCTTCTGAAAAATATTCCTTCTTCTTCTTCACCTCTTCCATCTTCTTCTTCTTCTTCACCTCTTCCATCTTCTTCTTCTTCCATCTTCTTCTTCATCTTCTTCTTTTTCTCTCTTCCTTCTTTTCTTTTCTTCAACTCTTCCATTTTCTTTCTTCTTCTTCTTCCTCTTCTTCTTCTTTTCTTCTTCACCTCTTCCATCTTCTTCTTCTTCTTCTTTCTTCTTCTTCCTTCTTCTTCTTCACTTCTTCTTCTTCTTCTCTTCTCGAGACGTCTTCATCTTCTTCTTCTTCTTCACCTCTTCTTTTCTTCTTCACGGCGAAAAACTCTTCTTCTTCTTCACCTCTTCCTTCTTCTTCCTTCTTCTTCTTCTTCTTCTGCTTCTTCTTCACCTCGCCCATCTCTTCTTCATCTCTAGACATCTTCTTCTTCTTCCTCTTCCATCTTCTTCTTCTTCTTCTCTTCCATCTTCTTCTTCACCTCTTCTTCTTCTTCTTCATCTTCTTCCTTCTAATTTCTTCTTCTTCTTCGGACGGACCTCTTCCCGATTTTCTTCTTCACCTCTTCCATCTTCTTCTTCACCTAAATGATCTTCTTCTTCTCTCTGTCTTCTTCTTCTTCACACACACACTTCTTCCATCTTCTTCAACCCCCTTCATCTTCTTCTTTTCGTCTCTTTCTTCTTCTTCCTCTTCCTTCTTCTTTTTGCCTCTAAACTATTTGTTTATTTCTTTTTATTTTTTTTTTATTCAGGTCCTTTCCATCTTCTTAAACTGGTTAATATCTTCTAGTTCTTCATTCTTTTCTTTTCCAATGTAATTTTCAGTCTCCTTCTTACACTCATTTCATCTTTCTGTCAAAAAATTAATGTTTATAGTTGTAAATTTTTTTTGTAAATGCGCATGAAATGCACTCCTTTATAAGTAATTTAAAATTAACTGTTAAAGATATGCAAGGAGATAACTTCATTTATATTTTTTTGTTATTAAAGTTTTAAGAGCTCAACCTGTAATTTAAAAAAAAAAAAACTTACAATATTTTAAAATGCCACCTGTAAAGCATTTTTAAGGATACACAGATTGTAAAAAAAAAAAGAAAAATGAAAATAAAATAAAATTGCAGTTGAGTACGAAGAATTACATGAAAATAGCAAAAATAAACAAATTGTAAAGTCAAACAAACTGTAAACAATGATTACATTCGAAATTAAGGCAGTCTAAATATGTTAACCACCTGAAATTCTCAGGAAGAAAATGATATTTCATATTCATGTTGCGCTAGAATGTTCAAGTTAGAAATGGGAAGCAATATTACGTTCACGTGTTTAAAAAAACAAAAAAAACGTTATCAATTTTAAAACTCAATTCATTACAAATTTATCCTTTAAACGGATTTTGCATTTCTTTTAATTTCCTTTATTCTTCTTTGAAATCAATCAAATCCAAAAATTTTTTCATCTCGACTGGGTCAGATTTTGAATTTTCTAATGACCATATTCTTTTTTATCTGCTCCCTTCCTTAGAAGAGCCTCTTGATTTTGTCAGAAAATACTGACTCTTATTTTAGAAATTGGACAGGGAGGCTTACTAACATCTTTTTTTATTTTTTTCTTAAATCTTATATTTTTTTCCCTTTTAAATATATCTATAAACACTGGCTGAATAAAAAAATTTTTTTTTTCATAAACCATTTTTAAGTGTCAAATTTTATATAAGTTAACTGACTTATAAGTTATTTTTCGAAATTTTCATTTATTCATATTTTAGAAAATGATATTTTTTAATTTTTTAAATAAGGGATTTTTCTGGAAATGAAATATTTGAAAAAATACGATTCTGATTTTGAATGGAATTGTAATATTCTTAATAACAGAAATTGATTAAGAAAAATTGAACGAAGGCTAATAATGAATCAAAAAAAAAATTAATCATCATGAAAAAAATAGAAAAGAGAAATAAAAATGAAAAGATAGATTTGAATAAAAAAAATTGAAATAAACAGGCTTCCAATGAAATCAAAAATGTTGGATTGAATTGATAAAATTCATCTACAAAATTGTTGACTTTTTAGAAATCAAGAAAGAAAACCTGAATTGAAATATAATATTTTTCAAAAAAAAATTTGTATGATAAAAAGGGGAATTTTTCAAAAAAATTTAAAGAAGAAAAAACATACAATTTAAATTTATTTCCTTAGAAATTTTTATAAAAATGATTTTTTGGACTAAGAATTTTTTCTTAAAATAGATTTTCTAGATAGATATTGAAAAACCAGAATATATAAATATTTTTTGAATGCCCAGAATAAGATATAGAAAGTTTTAAAGACATTAGAAAATAATCCGGGCAAAAAAATTAATTTTGCCAGATACATACCACTATATATTGAATAATTATAAGTTTATAATTAAATAATAAACATATTTATGTGGGATAGAACTAAACAACAATTTGTTTTTTATCTAAAAATGATCAATCTAAATTTATCAAAAAATGTTATTAGAATAGAAGAAAAATTTCTATCACATGATTTTAAAACAGTTTTTTTTCAATAAGAAATCAAATTTTTATATAACAATCATTTACCGAAATAAATAAAAATAAGAGAAAAATAATATTGGAATGCAAAAGCAGATTTTCATTAAAAATTTTTAATTATAAATAATTTAAAAAAATTTGTTGATGATCATTTCATTTCAATTATTTTTTGAAAAAATTTTATATAAACATATATATAAAATTTTATATAACTAATTATTTCTTATATATATATAGTTAAAATCCCCACACATGTCAAGAATTTCATTGTCATAAAATATTGAGAAATGAGGAGTTTTGAAATTTACTTCAAAAATATATAGTTGGATTCTTCCAATTAAATTTCAAGCAGTTTCACACTGTGACATTCTTTGAAAAGATTTTAAAATATTTAAAATAAACTATTAGGGAGTGAAAAAGATGAGTCATTTGTGGGCTGATAAATTTTGTACTTAAATTTGTATATGGTCTATTCAAAAATCTAATTGGTTATCAGATCAAAATTAAATCTGATATTAATGCGAATATTGCTAAAACATATTGCTATTTATTTAGCTTCATTCATATTTTAAATTTTTATTTAAAAAAATTTCCAAATTTTTTGCCCCATTTCCAGGACTAAATTAACACATTTTTCTTGAATCTTTTATTTAAACTTTTCCCAAGATTTTAACCATAACTTTTTATTTTTACCCATATATAGACAATGGATTTCAATATCCAGCAATTAATTGGAAGCCATGGTCTATACTTTGGACTGTATAAGAATTTTTTCAGTAATAGTTAAGATCACCTGTTTAAACTGTGAGGATTGATGAAATTTTTGTAGATTTTTTGAAAAAATTTTATGTATTGAAAAAATAATAATATGAATATTTATTTTGAAGATTAAAACAATTAATTTAAGATTTTTTTGTAAAACAACTTCTTCAGATTTTTTTTATATATAGACATTTTTAAAATAGGTTTTTTCTTTTAAAATTTTAATTTTTTTATATATTTATATTTTCAAGTATTTAACAAAAACGATTTCGTTTTTTATCAAAAATGAGTTTTCTAAATTATCTAAAATATCTTTCATTAAATAATATATAAGGGCACAATATTTATATTGTCAATATATTTTTTTTTCAATAATTGAATAGAAAGTTTTTGAAAAGGGAGATTTCTTTTGTCATTTTTTTAAATTTATTGTTCTATTTTTTATAATATATCTTCCTGGCCCTATATATTTTTATTTACAAAATACATTAACCATTTCAAAGTGTGAAGTACGATTCATCACAGGGACATACACAAAATTTAATGGTATTTGATGAAATTTCACATTCCCATTTATTTATTTCATTTTTATTTACAAATTTTCATATTCAAAATTTAAATATTTATCTTTGTTATCTAAAATTTAGTCATCTTTTATTTTAATGGAAACATTTGGCTATAAATACTACAATAAATCAGAACCTAAATCATTATATTGGTGCCTTTTAAAATTTGTCAATTTTGACATTTATAAAATAAATTATTTTTAGAAAAATAAATATTTAGTTTTGCATTATCGAAATTTATACATTATTAAATAAGTTTTGTAGAGATTAAGATACAGAATTAAAAAGGAAATAAATCAAAAATCATTTTAAACAAAAAAAACAACAACAAAAAAATAAAATTTATTCAAACATAGATGAAAAAACGCTAAACTAAAATTTAAATAAATATATATAAATATATATATATATATATATAATTTAAAAAAGGATTTTAAAGGTATTTATTAAAAAAATTTTTGAGAAAAAATGAAATTTTTATGAAAACAGAACTATGGGGTAATTGCAATTTATCTACACTGTGAATCTATTTGATAAGGGTTTAGGACCTAAGATCTAATACCAGTTATTTAAAAAAATTTCACCTAATTTCTTAAATTAACAAAGGTCAATTAAAAATTTTAGTTCCATATTTTATTTCTATATATAAATATATATATATATATATATATATACGATAAATAAAGAAAAATATAGTATATATATATGGTTTTCGGATAACAATTTTTGAATTTTGAAACTTGATCATTATTTTTGACATTTATAGAACTTCAAAAATGAAATACCTTTTTTCCCAAAGTTAATAGTGAAAAGCTTAATTTAACAGACTGCTTTCTAGATTTTTGTTTTATTTTTTTGAGTTTTTAAATTTAAAAATCTTTATTTTTTCATACCTTTCCCCAGAAGGCTTTTCAATTTTCTCAAAAAATTAAAAGGATTCTTATACATTAATTCCTCAAAAAGTAGCTTCTCCATGAGTTCTCAGTCTGAATTTAGATACCTTTCCCATATACTTTTCTTTTTGTTTTCTTTTCTGTCTTGCTTGGCCAGATACAGTACAAGTTGTCTTTTATTGCCTACTGTCTTTGTTTTTTATTTTTGTTTTCTTCTCAGTCTGTATTTCCTTAGCTTGATGGTGCTTTGTGTTGGTTTTATCAATACTTTATTTTGTGTGTATGGAGATTTTTACTAGTTGTTTCGTGCTAGATATTTACCAGGTCATTGCCAGCACAGTGTAACACAATATCTATGTAAGGCAAAGGTTATTTGCTCTAAATGAGTTTTTATCATATGTTCAACTCTTAGTTTATCGCAAGGTCTGGTAATGTTTTTAGAAAGATAGGAACATTTTGTCAATATATTAAATATGTATTAAATGACATGTCAAATTAAGTAAATGAATATTGATATTGTAAAAAAAAATATATTTTTTTTTTTTTTTTTCAATTGCAGATGACTTTGAACCTGGATCAGAGTGAAACAGATGATGAAGAAACTATTGAAAGAAGAGAGAGAGAAACAGAAATTAGTGAAGTTAGTTTGAGTTATATTGCTTTTATTTAAAAACTCCAATGAGCTCTCTAATCTTGTGTTAAGAAAATTGATTACTTGTTTCTGTATGAGAGTAAGTTGATCAGAAATTGGAGGTGGGAATTGAGAAGTTCTTGACTTTCCAATGTTTAACCAAATGACTGAACCTTAAAATTTTAAGGAATCCCTTTACATTTAGGCTGAGAATTTTTGCAACATTCTCTTGTACAAAAGAGAATGAAAGTAAAAAAGTTTTTTTCAGTATATAAATGGAAACTTAAAGACTTGTTTATGGAAGACATTTGCTGATCAAACCTTACTGTAGATTTGTATGTGTGTATACTGTTAAAAAGCAAGTAGGAATAGATTATTAGTGACTTTGGAGTAAGAAAACCACATGATATTTTTGAATGATATCTTGTCAGCCTCTTCAACACAGGTTTTCTTTCACTGCTTTAATCACTATCTACAAATTGTCTTGAATGGTTACCTGATTTATTGCTAGAGTAATAGCATTTATGTCAGCTAACTCTAATTTTTTTTTTTTTTTTTTTAGCCTAACTTTTTATAAGGAATGAAATGTTTAATTAAATAATGTTAGCTCAAATATTTATTTTAGTTACAAGTAAAAAGTTATTAATTTTACATTAATTAAATAATTAGTTTGGTAAAATATCTCTTATAACTTAATATCTCCAATTTGATAACTTTTTTAAATTTTTTAAACTAGCCATGAATATTTTTTTTTAGTAATATCAACATTTATCTTCAAATAACTGCATGTTTAAGGTTGCAAAGACATTAAATGACAATTTTTCCCTTTTAGTCAAATGTCCTTGATGAGATAGCATTGCTAAAAGAAGAGGGCAGTGTTCCACTGGAAGAATTGTTAAAAATGTTACCCTGATGAAATTTTGGAAAAACCACTACCAGAAGTCAAAAAGAGAGATCTAATGCTGAATCTGAGGTAACTAATTTTTAAGTTTTATAAATCATAAATGGGTCATGATAACCTTAAATTTAATTATATAATACACATTCCTGTATATTATCTCTAATAACCTATTTAAAAAATTTTCAATGAATAAGGCATAAATTATCAACCTTTTGTATGATTTATTTTAGATCAAATGATATGCATGCTGACAAGTAATTTCTGTTTTCAATTCATATAATTTTAAGGCTAAAATCATTCAGAAATATTTAGATGTAACTTTGCATAGATTGTATTATGAAATAGTTTAACAGGAATAATTGAATTCACTAATTTCTGTAAATAACTTTTTATATAAAAGAATTATGGTATAAAAATTATCACTAGTTAAATCATTTTATAGTCAAAATGTGTTGTTCAAAGAATTCAGATATGTATTGATATATTGCAGAACAAAGCAAGTGATGAAGAATTTCAAACAGATGACCAGGATTGTTTAGCAATTTGACTCATTATTGGTGGATTGGTAGCTCATATCTATATAAGATGGTTATCACATAGGTTCAGATTCGAATTACATTTTGTTTTAATAAAATCCCATATTTAATATGAGCAACTTTCTACCTTTTTGGAATACTTGATAGGTTAGAGTTTTGTGTTTTGGATCTGTAAACCTATAGCTACAGATAACCGCCATTTTATTGCATCAATCATGAAAAATAACAAAAGATCCATTTGAGGTGTATATGGTTTTGAATACATTGTTAGATAACGTTCAATATCTTAGGGTAATAGTATGTTTCCGAGAAGAGATCTCTGTACTCAAATCCAGGAGTACACAAGAGATAAACGCTCGAGTATCTGTTGTAAGAATTCACAGTAATTAAGAGATAATAAAGATAAATCAATCTGTAGAGAGCTGTGTTAGAAGTGACATATGATTTTAATATAGTCTAATGATTAAACGAATATGAGTTAATTATACAGGTCCGTTAGGAATCTAACACGTTGGATCCTACACAACCCACAGAAGGAGGTGGTGGTGTCTGCAAGGCCCACACGACCGTCCCGTGGAGTGATTTTTCCATTTCTTTTCTATGAGGAGTATTGTGAATGCGATGATATGATTGATTGCTCACAAGATCATGCTTACATCAAAACCACATTTTATTCCAAAAACATTTATATATATTATATTTTTTTATTTTTTGTCTTTTATTTCGTTTTTTCTTTTGGAATATTTACTGTTGTTTGTGGAGGCGTCATTTGTATATTTATACATAAACAGAACTGTAACATGCATTTGTGGGTTTGTAAAATGAACTCAGGTACCGAACGATATACCGGTGAACCGTGAGTACCAAATAATACATAAGATGTGGTTGCTTCATATACGAAAAAATGTTAAAACAAAATCTCGTGTAGAAAAATTAATTAAGATGTTGTGTTGGGAACTTGGGACAACTAAGGAAATAAAACTTGGGAGGCAACGTCTTAAGGATACATATTTAACCGGTAATAAAATTTATTTTTTAATTTTGCCAAATAATTTGTCTGACTTATGTCATGATATGTACAAAAAACATGGCAAACTGAGTAAGACTTTTGTTTTAAATGTTTTATTGAAATGACCCAATTCAGAATTGCAGATTTGGGCAGCAAAACAAATATCAAAACTCTTTGGTATATATAAAAAATTTAATAAAACAGAAATTATCATTTTGAGGATTTAATGTACTTTTAAAGATGAATTATCTTGAGTACTGGCATAAAATGTTTCACATTTTTCGATGTTTCTACCTGATAAAATGATAACATAATTTTAAATCACTTTTTTAAATGTATATTTTCATTATATTAAATTATAGACAGCCTGCGGCAAAACTTAAAGTTCCATTGCCTATCATCACAGCAAATTTGATATGGCAGTAAATTAAAATCACTCTGTGGGTGTTGGCAAGAGCCACACGCAGAGAGTGATTTTAATTTACATGTGGATATTGACAACATCTTGAAAATGTCCATGTAAATGACATATAACTCTGTGTAGATACAGTGGAATTAACAATAGTGATGCATTCCGTGATTCTATCCTCTATAATAATAACTGCAGTCGTGCCTTTTTGTGGATCGTATTATAAAAGAACTCGCTGATGTAGATGTTTCATGGCACCGCCAATATCAAAATGATAAACCCGATGATCAGATCCTGGGTCGAAGTATGGCTGTTCAATAATATTGGTGATTATGTCACCACAACTATGTAACTTTCTAGGTCTGTGCATTTGTATCCTTTGGGAGAACACAAGCTGTGGATCAACCAGCGATATTCAAACTAGGCAGTCAATGAATGTCGCCCTGGTCGACATGATGACAAGCATGAAAAAGATCCTGTTTATCCACGTATTCAGTGACGTCAAAAGACTGAATTGTAGAAGTCCACGTGCCTAACAATATCTTTATGGATCAGACATTTTTGTCTTTTTTTTTTAAATTTATCTACGGTTTTTCTTTGCAAAATCACTGGAGTTATTTTCTTTTTATCATCGTATTACCTTTCTCACATTGTGCATAAACTTCATTCAGCAATACACAGAGACATCTAGACGTGGAATTAGATGAAGCTACACCGCTGACGAAATAAAGGTTTCGGTTCGAAATTCCAATCATCTGAAGAAGGCTTGAGCGTATAACGTCGCAAAACGTTGTGAATATGGCCTTTTAATGAAGATGGGGACAACAGTCCGAATAATGTAAATAATATAAGACGGAATGTAAAATGATTTTTCGGCAAACTGATGACACTTCATGATTTAAAGAGTATTACACGTATTAATTTATATACATGCGGACAATTGATCTTGTTCTCACAACGTATCGCTCGTTGTGACTTCCGATTTTCCTCAGGTGTATGTCCATCCGCGTAATCCCTCGAACTGAATCCTGTTTCTATTTTATGCAGGGGTGGGAAAACTGTTATCATTCCACGTGATATATCTAGGACATTGAATGTCTAGCTTTTTATGCTTAGTAATTATTTTTATTCTATTTTATTATTTCTCACCTTGGTACTGTTGAATCCAAGTAAACTCGTCATGATTTATTTGTATATATCTGCACACCTACCTACGTTATGTTACATATGTATGAAGTATATGTATAATCAAATATTTTAATATAAGTAATCGAGTATACCACGATCTCTCTCCAGTCACAATGGTGGTTGCACTTACAAAGAAACTTTTGCTTTGAACGTTTGTTAGCAGATTAAGTTCAACCCAGACATTCTGTATACTTTTGATTGCTGAAAAGCTGGATAGATCGTCGGTTCGTTCTAATATTTCCAGATAGAACCAAAATTCCTCCTGTCATGTTCTATCTTTACGAAAATAAGATCAGATCAGAAATGTAGTGTCGCAGTAGTATCTCATCTGGAACTGCTCAATGCGCTATTTCCAGAAGTGGCAGTATTCAAAATAGTCTATATGACTTTGTTGGCAGTTAATTATTCTACAATTCCAGACAGACCATGCTTTTAAAGAGCTAAAATGAATTCGTCTGCGTGTTTGCATTTGCTAGTGCTTTCCTACCTCGTGTTTATCAGTTTATTTTTGTCCTGTTATTTTATGTTCAATGGTCCTTCAAGTCTCAGCCTGCATACATCTCTGCATCTCAGAAATAACCGGCTGCACATATCAATTACCATGTCTATTTATTTTTAATATTATCTTCTCGGGATCTCTTGCACGACCTGCCTGATAAGAAACTCAAACTCCCGTGTCGTTGGCTATGGAGCTGATTGACTTGGAGGTATGGTTCTCCGTCATGGACTGGATCCTCCAATAAATTCTATTCTTCTTTTTTTATCTCCGAATTCTCTGCACTGTCCTCAGACGTAAACACTCTAAAATGTTCGTAGTGGATCTTCGAATGAGAATGCCAAGCAGTACAGCTTGCTTTCCCAAATTTTTTGATGGCGCCCATATGGCGCTACTATACGATACAGTCGATAAAATCAAAAACAAATAACGCGCATGCGCGAAATTAAAATCATGAAACGGCAATAATTTATCCATCGCACCCATTGTGTATGTATATATGTATGATAGATTATAGTTTTAAGGCTTGCTATATTTATGGATTAAAGATCTCAATATCAGGGATACAACGTATGTAAATATAAAAGTGAACATAGAATTCAACGTACTGGGGCAACAGTTTGCTTCATGCTAGACTCAATATCATAGCTTGAAGATTGTTGTTAGGTGTACGAGCGGATCTAGGTCTTCCTCGATCCATAGTCTGTGGTGCCACGGATCCTGTCTCACAACGCACCGATAAACAGCAGCAAAGTTTGGATAACTCGGCTGTCTTCGATTGGGAAACACAATCTGATACAGCCGTGCAGACTTGCGTCCATTAGCATCTGAGCGGCCTTATATAAAAATCTGCCTGCTCACTAAAAGAATATCCCGCCATTGTTAAACGTTGAAGATTGACTAACCACTAATGACAAATGTTACCAGATCTACATGACAACACGGCGCCATCTACAGTAAACTAAATAAAAAAAGGATGATTTGTGAACATATATTTATATGGACTTGTCTTGAAGTGAGGAACCCGCCCCAAATTTTGTAAAACCATTCTTACAATACACCATTATATATTAGATAGGAAAAGACAATATTTATGAGGCATTTTAAAAGCAAAAGCTAAAATAAAACAACCGGTTTCGTCCCAAGTTTATTTATTCTGGGAATTTAAAAGCGTGTAAATTAATTTTTAATTAACGAATTCAATCGAATGGGGAAAAAATTATGAATTTCAAGAAACTAGAGTCCAATAATATTCAGACCCAGCAAGCATTCCCTCTGTTTACAAAGGGAAGGCTCACGGGATATGATATACAAGAACTCTAGAACCTTGAGGTGAAATGTGAGGGTAAAATTATAAATCGGACCTAGATAAAAGGTTATAGAGTCCTTGTATAAATAATCGGTCCCTTTGTAAACAGAGGGAATGCTTGCTGGGTCTGAATATTATTGGTCTCTAGTCTCTAGAAATTCATAATTTTTTCCCATTCGATTGAATTTTTAATTTAAAATTAATTTACACGCTTTTTTAAATTCCCAGAATAAATAAACTTGATAACGAAACCGGTTGTTTTTATTTTAGCTTTTAAAAAATGCCTTTATGAATATTGTCTTTTCCTATCTATTAGATTCTGTACCACGAAAACTTATATATATATATATATATATATATTCCTAGACCAGACCTGCTTGACGTGTTGATAACTATTGATCTTAAAGTTCTACTTTACTGTACCGTGATATTTCAGGAAGTGTCTGGACAAGGGTCACCGCAACTTGTTATAATTTGTAGTACTACGCAACATTTTTTTCTCTGTTCGCAGATCCATTTGAATAAGTTCGTTTGTTAGGTTAATTGCTATATGCCTCTGCCTATCCTGTCTCTAATATGTCCTGTGATGTTTCAAGACTTCATTACTCATTATGTGTCTCAGAAATGACAACTGGTTCATTCTGATTCCAGTAAAAGCGCCGTTTTATTTTGTTATTACTTCCAAACATACGTACAAATATCACATTTTTAAATGCGAAATCTCTTTGGTCTCGGTCTGCGAACTTTTCAACAGACTTGTAAAATTATCCTCTCCCTTCTTCATTCACTATTTGCCGTCTGTGAAAGTTACATATTCTTTTCGACATCAGTGATTTGTATATCAACCCAAAAAAAAGTTTCTTAAGCGATAAATCCTGCCAGGCGTGATAATCCTCCACTTAAAACAGCACGAAACTGACATTATTGTCTCGCATATGCACATCATCGTAAAAGTAATTATTTTCTCTACCTTTTCAATTTACATGCATATAGGTGAACAGCTACAATGCTGAGCAGAACCTGTATTGTGTGCCATTATTTTTTCTTTATTGAAAATATTTTTGAATAAATCCATTTTTATATAACAAAACATTATAAATTTTTTTATTTAAAATTTCATAAATTTAGTTTCAGCAAACTATAAAATATAATGGACAAGGAGTTACTAATTTTGAGATAAGAATAATGGTTGAGTTTAACCAAAGATGTTTCATTGTTTTTTTCTTGGTTATTTCATTGCTTATTGAATAATAAATTCTTATAACGTTTGACGTTCTATTTCTTTATTTTATTTCTGTTGTTTTATTTTATCATAACTCTCAACCTATCCTTATATAATTGTAACCAGTACTGAGGGAAATAAAATACGAAAATTCAAAATAATTGAGAAGGATTGGTCTGATACTTACTGATTGGCAATGAAGACCAGGGACAGTCGTCAAAAATCCAAATCTAGTCATTAGCTTTCATTATTTTTCTCTTGATATACCACCATCATTCATCCAATGATTGGTTGTAGGTTGTTGAGACATTTGACCATTATACTTCCACATATCTGTTCAAAAAACTGGAGATATTCATTTGTGCACAGCATTCTTGGACAAGTAGACCTCCATAGAGCCCATCCTCCAAGTCAAACCACAGCCGATATCCTACTTGAAGGCTCGACTTGGTTGTGGCTTTTGAGGGAATCCTCCAGTATGACCATTGACTCTCCACCCAATGATGACCAAAAAGTCATCACTGCACTGGCTGTATATATAGCTATAGTGCCCAGTCTGTCTTAGTGTTTAAATTTATGATCATTTGTGATTTTTTCTTTTTTAATCCAGCTGGTGTTTAATATTGTTTTCAAACTGCCTAGTGAAGGAATTGTTAAGGTGGCAGGTAGTACTGGGTTATTCTAATACCATTAGTATTCATAGTTACTTGAAAATTCTTAGATGGGATAAGTGTATTCCATATCATTTTTGGGGGGATTAGATATGAAATTACGAATTTACGACCTTTATTCGTTTTTTTCAAGATACTAGAAATTGTTGTATAATTTACCTGGAGGGCTTTTTGTTTATTTCATATACTTCTTAGGTATGATTTAGAATATAAAACATCAGTTGTTATCAATCCATTAGAAGGTTAAACTGTCTAAATAAACTTCTACTTGTGAATAGTGATAATGAAACAAAGGTGAATTTTTTTTTTTTTGTAATGAATTATTTAACTTAACTGTTTTTCCAGACCAATAGGAGGTTAACCTTCACTAAACAGGGTTTAAAATCACAGGTGATGGAAAATTAGTGATTCACTTTCACAACACGCATATGTTCTTAAGTTAGAATGACTTGTTGATATCCAATTCTTTTTTCTACCACTCCCACAAATAGAATTAAAGTTTTCAGTTTTTTATTGACAAATCAATCATTGGTCACCTTCCCAAAGACATGATCAAACCGGTAAATGAACTTGTTCTTGAGTCATCGGGATATAAGGTGGACATTGGTCTGTAAATGATCCTGTGATGGGTGGACAATCATTAATCAGTTACTTCAGATGGTAAATATGACATTTGAAACCAAAGCTAATGTTACAAAGTGTTTTATTGTTTGTTAAATAATGTCTATTTATTTATTTGGTCTTGGGAAAAGAGTGGTTAAGGTAGGGATTCTAGTAATCTGTGGGATTAATCATAATTGAAGTTCCCACATGTATTAGTTATATTAGTTAATGAAGATTTTCACAGCACCACCCTTTTAATTATATAACATGGTAAAAATTAATTAATAATGGAATAGAACAAATATATATATATATATATATATATATATATATATATATATTTTTAGATTTTAAAATATATACATGTAGATCTCATGAAGAACTCTGATTATTGCAGACTTATTTTTGTGTGTAAAGAATAGTTGCCATTCTTGATAGTGTTTCAGTATAAGACTTGGACTCATCTAACCATGGCAGGTGAATTTTTGATAATATCAGCCTTTGGTAAATGATAATTTTGAGAAGTGCCTGAAAACAATGTTTACTATGAGTTGACCTATACGCCTTGTGAGTTAAATCTGATAGGTAAAGCAGTTTGACCTTTTGATAGTTATGCTAGCATCTCATCACAAGTCAGCATGACTGAGTGTTTGAACATACTGACCTTGTTGCAAACTGGTGTTTGTCAGATGTTGCTTTCTCCCAGAAACTGTAATTAAGTTCTATGTAGCATAGTTACAGTATAAATAATAATTTGGCTTTCCATGTTGTTGAAGAGACAAAAGACCTGTAACAGCAATTAACTAGCCAACCAAGTAAAATCCATTTTTATATATATATATATATATATATATATATATATATATATATATATATATATGTGTCATTTGAAAGTTTGTCAAACAAACTGATAACAATAGATCTACCTAACACTTTTTACACTGATCAAAATTTTAAATTTTTTAACATGGTTATTGTTGTTGCAAAAAAAAAATAAAAAATAAGCCTATTAAATTTCCCAACACCAATTAATAAAGTAGACTTTCCAAATAAAAAAACAAACTATTTTAATTATTTATTCCAAAAAGAGGAATTTACTTCAAAACAAAACTAAAAATTTGACATGTGCAAAAGTACATTAACCATTTTAGTTAGTATTTTGTGGCACCATCTTGGCAGAAACCATAGTTGCAAGAAGGTCAGTATTTCTGATGTTTTATATTTTAATTTGCTCTGTATTTTCATTCTATATAAATTGTATTGAGCCGTATTTTAACTTAGCACTTCTTTTGCCAACTATCATTTTTTTTTTCAAAAGATTAAATTCATTTTTTATATATATATATATATATATATAAAAAAAAAAAAGTGGTCCATCAATGCTTCTTGTAATATGTAAAATACATAGGGTTTAAACAAAGACAAATGAAAGGGTACCAATAAAATCGGTATGATAAACATTTATTAAATATTAACCATATGACAGAAATGAAGCATCAAAAGGTTTCATGCTCAGAATTACTCACTGGCAGATGGGTTATTTTCCAGTGAAATTGTACTATTAGCAAAAACCAGATCTCTGTCTGATTCCTTGATGGCTCAATAACCACAAAAAAAAAAAAAAACATCAGGATAACAACAATTTCCTTTGTCTCTGTACACCCAACCAACCTAGTCATAGCATCAATGATGTTGGGTGCATATTTTAGCATCTTGGTTTGGCAGCTGGGAGGACAAATGCAGATCAGAGTAGAAGTACATCCTAAATGTAAATTCCCATATTGAGGGACTAAACAGGGATTTGGGTTTATTCAGAGAGTACAATTTCTGCAAGGAAAACCCATAATCAGCAACACCACTCCTGGATGAGTAAGTCCCACACACCACTTTCCCCACTAAATTTTAACAGCCATCACCTCACCTATCTACTATATTTTATGTTCTACCACCTATTTTCCCTCATGATGCACTAGTCAACAATTGCCCTGTACTGAGTGAGTGCTCCAGTTTCTTTTTATATATCATTATGAATCTATCACTATGGTCTTTTACATATAAGATTATGTAAGTAGAGTGGGAGTTAGTAAAATACATATTAATTTTGTACATGTATTTATATCTATAGGTGTATGGAGATTTATATGTTTGTGTAGTGGCTTGTGTATATTTGCACAGTTATAAATGTACACATATATATATGCATGTGCATCTATATATGTATATGCTTTTTCCTCTGTTTCTCCTTTAATTAAACCCTTTTTTTTTAACAATAAATTTCCAAATTTATATCAATATTTTTGTTCGTTCACTTTTTTTTTTTCATTTTATTTAATAATATTTATTATTATATATCCCCCCCACTTTTTTTTCTTTCTTTCTTCTTTTTCCTTTTCATCACTTCATATTCTAACCATGGTCCCATCTTCACCTCAACAACGTGGTCTGCCAATTTTGCTACAAATTTGTAAATGCAAGATCCCCCAAAAAACTTATAACTCTCTTCATCGATCTTTACAATCTTCTCACCCCCACGACACACACTGATAACAATAGATCTACCTAACACTTTTACACTGATCAAAATTTTAAATTTATTTTCATAAAACGTTTTTTACATTGAGGAATCAGAGATTTTCCCATTTCCCATGGAAATGTCCCATCTAAAAAAAAAACATCTGTCGGTGAGTAATTCCCATTTCTCTGTTTGCTCCTCAGTTGTTGATAGAGGACACAGACGTGTCCAAAAATTCCAAACATAAAACCTTTCTCTCCGTGCTTCATTTGTTATATAATAAATATTTAATAAATGTTTGTTGTACTGATTATTTTGGTAACCCTTTTCATTTGACCTTGTTTTATTAACCTAACCTATCTAAGATATATATATATATATAGATATATATATATATATATATATATATATATAGGCATGGGGTAATGGATAGTGGCTTGGATTGAGGAATCTGAGAGCCTAGTTCAAATTCCAGTTGAATCCATTACATTATGTGCTAATACCCTTGGGAAAGGTGTGAATCCTCTTCTTCTGCCTCCAACTATGGGTAAATAGCAGGACAGACTGGGTTCTATAGCCTTGATGGCAACTGGTCTAGGAGAAGGATAACTCTGAATTCAAAACCTGCGGAGGGTCGTTTGGGGGACCTGGCGCTTAGTGCACCAGGTCTCTGTATTCGTCCCTTCAAAAAGTGTGGATGGTCCTGCACAAACCTTCACTTCATACGTCGAATTGATGAGAATCGAGAGTATATATATATATATAAATGTTCATTCTATTGGTTTTATTTCTTTTGCTTTATGTATTCAGTTTTTCACCCACACAAATGTTTATTTATAATTTATGGATTAAAAATGACAGAAAATTGATGGGATGTATTCTGCTAGAATTTCACAATTCTGTTCCTTTCCGAAATATTTTAGCTAAAATGCATCATACTTCCTATAAAGTAATGATATTCTTTTTATATATCCCTGTTACAGTGATTAACATGATTTTGTAGATAAACTAAGTAAAGCCGAATATACAAAATGGAAGAAGACGATATTTTTACCTTTCCTACCTAATTTGCTACACTGCGTTAAAACTAAGTGATCGCCTAAGATCAACTAATAAAAAATTCTGATAATTTTTTATTCCAATAACAACAAAATAATATCCGGAATAATCATCGGATTCTACTTAAGAACATTCAGAAATTGCAGCCCTCATTATTTACATGAAGAGGATAAATATATAGAAAATATTTTCAAGCTCCTTTAATGTCCGATTGTATATTCAACACGAAACAAAAGGTTCATCAAATATTCCAAAATAGAAAGACGTTTTTTCCTGTCAAGACAAAGGAATCAGAAAATAAAACATTGTTCTATTCCCAACTTAAACTGGAAATAATCGCACTAAACTCAAATCTGTCAGGACAGCGTCTAAAACAATAAAATATTTAAACAAAAATTAAACTAAACTTGAAGGAGGAACTAACTCTATTTCCTGTAATGATTGTCACAAATAATACATCGGATAAACTCATATAAATATC